>QLTV01000419.1:2476904-2543395 GCA_003457575.1 Thermophis baileyi
AAATCCATGGGAATCTCCTTGGGTAAGTCTGTCATTCTCTTTCTGCTAACTTTTTTTTATGAAGTTATGTAGTAAGGATAAAAATGGTAGTAGAGAAAAAAAAAACTTGAGCTTTGTAGAGCAGGGGTCTCCAACCTTGGCCACTTTAAGCCTGGCGGACTTCAATTTGCTGGCTGGGGAATTCTGGGAATTGAAGTCCGCCAGGCTTAAAGTGGCCAAGGTTGGAGACCCCTGTTGTAGAGGAAGAGTGAAATATAAATATAGTGAAAATATGAAAACAGGCTCTGGTTTGGGAAATCTGTCCTCTTTTCCACACTCTTGATTTCATTTAATTGCTACAAGGATCCTTCAGAAATGTGGTGCTCAGCTTTTCTGTCAGCACTGATGGGATACGTAGGGGAACATCTGTCACAAGTAGCTGGCAGGTCCGATTTGTATAGTATTTTTCCTGCTGGAGCTTCTTCCTAGAGTCAGTCACAAATTTCTGCTGCTCTGAGCCATGCCATCTAACCCAGCTTCCTTCATTTACTCCCTTCTCCCAATGATCCTGTCACAGCAAATGGTCCCCAAAGCAGTGAAACTTAATGCTGCTCCCAGATGGGGTTTTCCTCTTTCTATGAACACAACAGCCTTCAGGGTGAACTGCAAAAAGGTGGATGGTCCAATGTGTTCCCTGTCAGAGAGCTTCCACCAATATCCAGTCATACAAGCAGTAAATCTGAGATGTCTTCCCTTATTTGTGAGAATTAACTGGAGTAGGCAATAGGAAGAAAGCTGTAAAAGGCACCACTCATCATTTGCCATCCATTGCATCTGACCCAACCTCACAGCACCATTGACAGGCTATTAATAATGTAGAGAGATCAGTGGGGACATTTGGATACTCTAAGAGATTAGTCGGTATGGAAAGTAGTGTAATTAATATATTGGTTTCATATAATCCTATTAGCCCTGTATTGATTGTAAAGACACAGGATTCTTTTACTACTAGAGGGTGATCTTAAGCATATGAAAGTCATCTTGCCAAAGGATAATTATTTGCTGTAGTTAATTTCCTATTTGCCTTCCTCTACCTGTCATACTCATGGCATTGTTTACTGCCTTTGATGGATAGAAATTTGCTGCATTGTTTCAAGTACATCACATTTTCTGTTCTCCTTTCCTAAGTACCTAATTATCTTTTCTTCAGTCTATCCTCCTTCTTTTTTGCTCAATCTTCTTTTTTTTAAAAAAAAAAAATTATTTTTCTCCACAACAGAAGGCGCTAAGGGAGGAGAAGAAAAAAAATCTGTAAACTACAATATTGAAAAGGCGATGAAGTAACTTAAAATGCCGAATGTTATCTACCTCCCATATTTTCACCTTACATAAAAGGAGAAAATTTGTCCATATGTTCATTGTGCCTATACAGGTTGTCTTTGTATCACAACCATTTGTTTAGTGACCATTCAAAGTTCCAATGGCATTGAATGAGGGGAACTTAGGACTGGTCCAGTTGTTGCAGCATCCTCATGGTCATGCGATTTCAATCTTGGTATTTGACATCCAGCTCATGACCAACATCAGAGTAAGCTGTGGTCATTTGATCATGATTTCCAATGTTCCCTGCTGGATTCCCACAAGCAAAATAAATGGGGAAGCCAGCAGGAAACTGGAAGTCATTTCTGCAAGTTGCTGCCACTCCCACCACTTTTTCAGCCACCCGCTTGCAGGTCATAGCATCCATTGGCAGTTACCCCGGGTCTGTTTGCCTGGAACTCCCCATGTTATGGTCTTGCTTAACAACTCAAGCGAGACTGCCAGGATTGCCATTGCCAAGTGATGAAGCCATTTGATGTTGCTCTTTACAACTGCATTGCTTAGCAGTGGAAATTTCAGTCACAGTTGCTGTCATAACCCAAGGACTACATAGCCTTCCATATCTTATTAAAGAATCCTATGAACTACATGCTAAATATAGGCACATGGGTGTTAGGACTCTGTCCACTCAGTTGGGTCGGCAATATATAAACTAACCGTGATAGTTTGAACTGTATTGAAGTATTGTAGCTTTAACTGGATGCTGAAAAGTGATTGGATGAGTTTGCTACTGTTAACCATAAGAGAGAGCTGGAGAACATAGTTTCTCTCTCTGTGATTACTTACTGCGTTACACTGTGTGTGATATACTACTATACTGTGTGTATGTATGTATTGAGAGGTTTGTTACTGTATTTGTTAACTATTGACTGATTTAATGTGTATGACTTGGACTGTGTATTGACTATGCTATTTGTAAAGTAAAACCTGTAATGCACTTTAACGTATCTGTGTGTGACTGAATAGTTACTCATCTCTGTTTTGGTATCACGTTTCTCTGTGCATCTCCTTGATAACTCAAAGGTTACTACGTTATTATATTAACAATGGGTATAGAACTATAGCTAGAATCATATAGTGGCTATAACCATTTCCACAAACACGATATTCTACTAATGTGTTGGGCTGCACCTGCTACCATTCAAAATCAGCAGAGAAACAATACTTGTTATGGAGATTGGATATTGATAGAGTCGTCACAAATTCAAATCCATGGGAATCTCCTTGGGTAAGTCTGTCATTCTCTTTCTGCTAACTTTTTTTTATGAAGTTATGTAGTAAGGATAAAAATGGTAGTAGAGAAAAAAAAAACTTGAGCTTTGTAGAGCAGGGGTCTCCAACCTTGGCCACTTTAAGCCTGGCGGACTTCAATTTGCTGGCTGGGGAATTCTGGGAATTGAAGTCCGCCAGGCTTAAAGTGGCCAAGGTTGGAGACCCCTGTTGTAGAGAGCTCAAGTTTTTTTTTTCTCTACTACCATTTTTATCCTTACTACATAACTTCATAAAAATAAGTTAGCAGAAAGAGAATGACAGACTTACCCAATCACAAGTAGCTGGCAGGTCCGATTTGTATAGTATTTTTCCTGCTGGAGCTTCTTCCTAGAGTCAGTCACAAATTTCTGCTGCTCTGAGCCATGCCATCTAACCCAGCTTCCTTCATTTACTCCCTTCTCCCAATGATCCTGTCACAGCAAATGGTCCCCAAAGCAGTGAAACTTAATGCTGCTCCCAGATGGGGTTTTCCTCTTTCTATGAACACAACAGCCTTCAGGGTGAACTGCAAAAAGGTGGATGGTCCAATGTGTTCCCTGTCAGAGAGCTTCCACCAATATCCAGTCATACAAGCAGTAAATCTGAGATGTCTTCCCTTATTTGTGAGAATTAACTGGAGTAGGCAATAGGAAGAAAGCTGTAAAAGGCACCACTCATCATTTGCCATCCATTGCATCTGACCCAACCTCACAGCACCATTGACAGGCTATTAATAATGTAGAGAGATCAGTGGGGACATTTGGATACTCTAAGAGATTAGTCGGTATGGAAAGTAGTGTAATTAATATATTGGTTTCATATAATCCTATTAGCCCTGTATTGATTGTAAAGACACAGGATTCTTTTACTACTAGAGGGTGATCTTAAGCATATGAAAGTCATCTTGCCAAAGGATAATTATTTGCTGTAGTTAATTTCCTATTTGCCTTCCTCTACCTGTCATACTCATGGCATTGTTTACTGCCTTTGATGGATAGAAATTTGCTGCATTGTTTCAAGTACATCACATTTTCTGTTCTCCTTTCCTAAGTACCTAATTATCTTTTCTTCAGTCTATCCTCCTTCTTTTTTGCTCAATCTTCTTTTTTTTAAAAAAAAAATTATTCAATTTCCTATTAAGCACTGCTTGGGTGGACATGATGTAATCAGGCAGGTTGGAATTATCCTGGATATATAAAATATCCATATTGTTGTGTGTAAATGTAACACTATCAACCAAAATGGGCTGAACTAAATGTGTGCTACTGTTTTAAAATGGCTTCCTCAATCTAGTTTCTTCCAAATTTGTTGAAACTTAAGGATCTATAATTCTAAAACTTGAAATTATGTGAGTTTGAAGTTCAACTCACATGAAAAGTGCCAGTTGGAGAAATCTAGCTTGAAAGAATATACTGTCAATCTTGAATGTTCATTTGCAGAATGAATGCTGTGAGACTTGCTCTGAGCTGATAGCACCTATGTCAAATCTAGTTTTAGATTACTATATTGCTTTATATGAAGACAGTATGAGAAAAAAGGCAAGTTTTCAGATCACATTAATATCTTGATATTCTGATTAATAAATGAAATGTTGAATACAAAGAAGAGTTTGTAATGGCATCCAACTTATAGGATTTTTAAAAAACATGTAAACTTATCAAAATTGCATCCTGAATATACAAATAGTTCTTGGTTAACAATTGCTCATTCAGTGACTGAAGTAGTGATGGGGCTGAATGAGTAGTGCTTACATCCAGCTCTTGAATTTCTGGCCATTGCAACACCTCCATGGTCACATGATCACAATTCACATTTGGGTGTGAATGTATCTGTATTATTATATGCCAGTGTCACCATCTTGGCAAAGAACCTAAATGCTTTGCAGTGATTGTTAAATGGACTGTATGATGCACTGAGAAGTATGAATCTTAAAAGGATTGTACTTGACAAAGAAAATGGAGTGAATAATTGCATGCTATATATAAAAGATAAAAAACTACAGCAACTAAGTAACTTGGTGTATTATAATAGAATTGGGTAAATAGATGGAAAAATATTAATCAGTGTAAATGTGTAGAAAGGTTGAGTGATATCTACAGTACTTAGTTATATAGAAATGAGAGTAGATAGGTTAAGAGAAACAAAAGTTGAATATGTTTGGAATGCATGTGATAAAACAAGAAGATGCTGAATTTATGTAGATTAAACATCCTGTTCCCAGCTAGTACAAAAAAGCTACACTGGAGTTGGTTGATTTATAGAAAACGAATGAAGATTGAGTTGTGGAACAAATATATAAAGGCATGCAAATAAAGTGAGAGGAAATAGATTAAGAGTGTGGTTAGATGGAGCTGATCAGATCTTCAGAGAAAAAAAGATGTGAAGTTTAAAGAGCAATCAACAGTGAACGAAACTGAATATGGACATGGTGAAAGCAAGGAATGGTTTCCAATGTTAAAGATAAAGAGAAGTGAATAGTGTTGGTATACTCTGGAATTAGTGATGTTTCTTTTGTTCTGTTATTCCTTACTATCTGCATTTCCACATTGCTTACTTTGAAAAGGAATAGCACGTTGGGTATGTATGTATGAATGCCTATGGATATGAATTGCATTTATATTAAATTTTGATTAGATATTTTTGTCAACTCATTGCCAATTCATTTCTTTAATGATAAAAGCCTTTAACAAGAGAGCCAAAATGACTGAGTCGTAGATCACAACACTTAAGAGAAAGGTGTGCTTTCCAAAGAAGAAATAAAATTGCAGGAAAGGTAGCGTCTTTCCCAGGGCTTGGTCTGTTCCTCTTCTTGGACTGTGAGAAAAATTGACTCCACTGATTGGGTTTACAGCCAGAATCAATTCACGGGCAAATGCATCTGTTCTGTTTCCAAAGAAATCAGTACAGATAGTCCTCGACTTACGAGTACAATTGAGCCCAACATTTATATTGTTAAGTGAGACATTTGTTGAGTTTTGCTCCATTTTACAATATTTATTGCCACCGTTGTTAAATGAATCACTGCTGTTGTTAAGTTCGTAACCTGGTTGTTAAGTGAATCTGGCTTTCTCATTGACTTTGCTTGTCCGAAGTTCGCAAAAGGGGATTGCATGACCCTGGGACACTGCAATGAACGGTCATAAATATGAATCGGTTGCCAAGCATCTGAATTTTGATCATGTGACCATGGGGATGCTGAAAAGGTTGTAACTGTGAAAAATGGTCTGTGAAACTGTGAAAAATGGTCATAAGTCACTTTTTTCCGTGCTGTTGTTTTCAGTGCTTTGAACGGTCACTAAATGAACTGTTGTAAGTCGAGGACTACCTGTAGTTAAGGTGATCCGCCACAAGGGGAACATTGGAGCTGCAGTGGCGCAGTGGTTAGAGTGCAGTACTGCAGGCTACTTCTGCTGATCACCAGCTGCCAGCAGTTTGGCAGATCGAATCTCACCAGGCTCAAGGTTGACTCAGCCTTCCATCCTTCCGAGGTCGGTAAAATGAGGACCCAGATTGTTGGGGGCAATATGCTGACTCTGTGAACCGCTTAGAGAGTGCTGTAAAGCACTGTGAAGCGGTATATAAGTCTAAGTGCTATTGCTATTACTATTGCAAAGCAATTAAAGGCAGTTCAGGATTGCCATGGGCATAACTGCTGAATAGACTAATGGGTTATTTTTAAAAAGGGCAGGGTCATTTGAAGGAAAAAGAAGGATATTTTCTGGATGAATCTTACTAATATGTGTGACATATAGTAGAATTTTATTGGACAATACTGTGAATAGCTAAGAAAACAGACCAATGGATCACCAGACAAATCAACCCAGAGTTCTTATTCAAGGCAGAAATGATCAGGCTCAAATTATCCTACTTCGGATACATTATGAGAAAACCTAGCTCTCTGAAAAAGTCTCTAATGCTGGGAAAGATGGAAAGAAAGAGAAGAGGAAGATAACCAACAGCAAGTTGGATGGACTCAGTTACAGCAGCAATTAGTGCATCGAGAGACCTGAAAGACCAGGTTAGGGACAGATTGTTCTGAGGAAAATCTATTTATGTGGTTGCTAAGAAGCAACAAGAACTTGATGGCATATAATCAATCAATCATAGCAGTAGAAGTTTACCTACAGCCTATTATGGCCAGTTGTTCATGGGGAACATTTAGTTCTGTATGGAAAGATCTTTTTATTTCCAATTTCAGCTGGTTGCAGAAAACATGTATCTCTAATGTTTAAAGTCCCTACTGTGTATATCAGCCATCTTTCATCTAGCTGAAATTGGCAGTACTGGCGGTCAGAGAAAGCCACTTGTGGTGACATATGCAGTTGGCAATGTTCAGCAGGCATTACTTTCCTGTTCGGGAAAATGAAACAAACTGTGATCACTGCATCAATCACCACAAAGAATCAGGCCATTAAGCAGTCATCATGAAGAATGACCAGAGCCTGGCCTTGCATTATTGTAGTCAGTGGTTTTCAACATGTGTTCGGCCATCCTGACAATAGGAGCAAAAGCAAATGCACCTATTGACAAGTAAACTTCTTCACTGCCACCACATTTTCCCCTCAGTGCAGGAAGTACTACTGCAAATAGTTGGATGCATTTTAGTGTGCATTCCTTACACCTTTTACAGAGGTGTAAAAGTGAGAGAATGAGAGTGGAAACAAAAGCCCCTCAGCTGTTTCAAATCAGGAGATGGGGAAATGGAGGCGGTCATTGACATCTGGCTTTATATCAAATACATTTAGTGGTAAATTCTTTGTGTTAAATTGTAATGCAGGTAATAATTTTTAGGTTCTAGACATCAGAATGCTAGGGCGCCCCTTCCGTCAGACTATACTTCTTTAACCTAAAGACTAATAGGAAATTCTAGGGCTGTAAATCAGATTGAAATTTTAAAAAAGTATCCTGGAAAAAGTCAGTAGAAAACCATTTCCATGTTGTTGCCAAAAACATAATATTAGACCCGGTCATGTTGTCACCAAGAATCAAGATTTTGCATAAATCTTAAAAATAAATAAATTAAAAAATAAATTAATAAATAAGTCCACTAATAGGAGAAGATGGCGAGGAGGTGATGGGTGGCAGGGAGAAAGCAGAACTGCTTAACGCATTTTTGTATCTGTCTTCACGCAAAAGGAAAAAATAGTCCAACCTACCCAAAGCAGTACTGTGGGAGACAGATTAGGAATACAAGTCAAAATAGGCAAGAAAATGGTAAGAGAATACTTTAGATGAGTTCAAATCACCAGGACCAGATGGATCACATCCAGAGTTCTGAAGGAACTGGCTGAAGTAATCTTGGAACCACTGAACATAATATTTCAGAGCTCCTGGAGCATGGAGGAACTATTAGATGGGCTCCTTCAGTTGAACAATGCCATCCATCCAGACCTCCTCTGTTGCAGCACCTGCTCTGGAATGAGGTTCCCCCTAGAATCTACTGGTGTTTTATAGGGCCTTGAAGACCTGGCTCTTTGCCTGGGTCCTGGATTGAAGTGGTTGAAGCCACTTCAGAATAGGATCTGTCCTTGCCTGGATTGGGCTATCTTTTGTTTCTTCTATTTACTGTTGCATTCTTTTGTTTTATTGCTATTTTTACTTTGTGAATTTCCTGGAGTTACTACATGGTATACAAATTAATTAAACAAACAAACAAAAATAATTTGGTCTTGCTCTAGGTCAGAGTAAAATATGTGTTGCTTCATCTCCAGAATGAGCAAAGAGACCACAGTATCTAAGGTTTAATTCAAGGCCTTTCTTCCACAAAAACTTTTCTACTAGGATCAGATGGGCTAGGAATCCATTACATAAATTATACTTTAACCAAAATCTGAAATGATACGGTGGAGAAATTATGGACCTCTAGGGAGATTAACCCCATAGTTCAGGTACAAATCAAAGTTGGAGACAATTCAGAGGTAGCACTGGCTTTTAAAAATTGAGATTGTAATTCTTTTAGGGATCTTAAATCTTGTAGTAATAAATCCATGAGCTATAAAGTAAGAGGCAAATTACCTTTATTATAAAGTTGCTTACAACAGCAGAAACAATTGTTATTCTGTTGCTGGCAAAACAATGAATTGCATTGGTAGTACTACGACCGCATGTCCAATTGGTAGCAACATTAACCTGTTCATTCTGCACTGCAGATGATTGACTCCTAAATATTTGCCTTGAAATGATCTGTATGGCTATCAGCAGTAATTACAATTTACATGCCTTTTAATAAATTTTGGTTTTTGCTTAACTGATGACTAGTTTTTCCACCTTACAATGTAAAACAAGGCTTAAAAGTTTCTTAAACCTACTACTATTGTAGAAAGTAATACTGCACCATTATCACCAAGAAGAACCAAAACAGATTCAATGAAGCCCACTTTGGGGGAGGATTAGAATTAAAAATGTAAAAATTCTGGAAAAGGGATTTCGACCCTAATTTATTTTACTTCAGCAAGCCTGGGTCTATAAAAACATGGAAACTATCTTCCTGAAATAAGAAACAAGCTAGAAATGCAGCAATTTGTTCCCCATTGTGCTAAATTTCTGGTTTCTATCACTACCTCCACTCACAAGAGCAGCCACATCTGAATGAAAAGTAGTCATCACTGATAACAGTATGTATCTCTGATAACAGAAAATAATCAGTGTGATATTTTCAGGAAAGGAGGCTGAAGTGGTGTGCCCTCTTCCCATATTGTTTCACTTCTCTCTCTTTTTATAACATATCTCTCACTCACTTCTTTTTATTGAAGTCCATGGTATCTTTTGGGTGAAGTCTGAATAACACTGATCTCAAATTCTCATTACTGGAATTTTTCTGCCACTCTCTATAGACTTTAAAATGTCATGAAATGTGTCTCTAAGCAGCAGAGCACTCATACAAGGCAATGCATGAGTGACTTGCAAGTAATGAACTAGGAACATGAATTATGTTCCCATGCAATTATATTAATATTATTATTATTGTAAGCTGGTCTTTATCTTCATTTTAAGTCATAAAATCAAGAAATATAACAAATGGCCAGCCTGCATCCAGCATGGGCTTAGTAGGTTCTTTATTGATTCCTTAGGCTCCACAGCTATTTATCAAAAAGTGTGCAATCTTGCCTGTATATTTTTGTTCAAAGCTAATGAAACTTTTTGGATTAAGCAAAATAAAAATTTCTGTATATATCCTTTACCACTTGGTTAATGCCACTTAATAAAATCATAACGGATGTGGAATTTGTACTAGAAATGTCCTGGCTCATAACTCAGTCTAATAGCTTTTTTAAAAATAAATCAGTTGCCCAGTTAAATCTGGGAGCTTTTTCCACTTAATTCAGTTTTTATCATCAATCACTCTAACTGGTTGGTGCTTGCCTGCTGGGAACTGAAGTTACTCAGTCAGCAAGGAGTTACCCATAAAATATATCATCAATCAGAAAGGAAAACTAACACCTAGGATTGCCATTATTTTGGCATCTATATCAAGGAGATTTTCACTATATTTCTCCTTACATTCTTCAATGTCATGGAAGAATGAAAAAAGTGCTGAACACCGAGCTTGGTGACACTGTTATGGCACAAGATGAAATCCTCCTTGTATAAAGTAGTGGCTGTTATTTGCCAACAGAGCTTGAGTTTTCCTACAATGGTATCATCCTCTGAATGCTTGTATGGAAATAAGAGAACAGCCTTGTGCATGTTTACTCAGAGGAAATAATCACTGCATTCAATGGGACATATTCCCAAAGAGTGAGCAGGAGCAAGAGAAGGCTGGGTTGTTGGGGGAGGGGAGATCAGTGTCCAATTCGTTTTGTATCTGCTTGTTTAGTTTATGTTATTTTTGAAGCAGAGGCCAGCTGGAATATGCCTAGATTGCCTTGGGAAAGGACATGATTTTCCTAAAACTATTATGGCAATATGATTCCCTTCGAGTGGGCTCCCATCAGTTGTGATGGGATGGGAATGGGAATGGGAGGGGGAAAGGAGATCTGTCAGTCAGATACAGTATTGGAAGATAAAATTCTGGACTTGCGTATTACCATCCTTGCCTCTGTACTTGCAAGAGCATTCTGACTTTTAAAAATAAAATTTAAAAACTTTTGGCAATCCAAGACCTTCATGATAACAATGACAAGGCCTTTATTGCTTCTCATCTAATCATGCCCTGAAAATGATCTTTTGCCTCAGGGATGACAAGAGAAGATGTTTGATGGAAAGAAGGCTGGGGCTGCAAAGAAACCTGTCTTGGTAGAGATAAACAGCAATAGCCCCACAAACTATTTACCACAGTATCCGTGTGTGTGATACTCCATCTGTGAATACAGTTTTTCAGAAAGCAACATTTAAATCAGATTGTCTTGGCACCGACACATTTATTACCTGCTAAGCTTGCTCGTCTCTCACTGGAAATATATCTGGACGTATGCGTGTGGATTATGGATGATTTCCCTTTGCAGTCATTTGTCATATAGCATATGCCATTTTGAAATGGCAGAAGGGCAGAGAGCATATTCAAATTGCAGAGCTAAACAACCTCTGTAAGGCAGCACTTGGAAAATTACTTCACCATTTCCAGTAGGTCTCTAGTTTTTCACTAAGGTTGGTTTTGATTTCTATGTATTCCTATTATCAAGGAAAAACTGACATGACATTCCCTTTAGCTTGATTATATGTGATAAATGATATCTTTCTATATCGGTTTTTCTATAACCCAGTAAAAATACTGTGGAAATGCAAGATACTTTTATGAAAATACAGAATACAATCCTGTGTTTTTGTCAACCATCCTTAGCAAACCAGATGCTCAAATAAATCATTACATTACAAATCATTAGAAACCAGAACATACTGCATTGACGATGCAACCATATATCATTACAAGAAAGCTAATAGTACAAGTTCATCATCCAGTTTGGGCTGTTTAGCCCTGTTTGTTTCAGCATTTTCAAAAATGGAGTAACACTGTTTAGGGGAATGGGTGAAGTGTAACCATTAAAAAAGTGTCTAAGTGGCAATCTAATCTGGTTCATTTCATTTCTCCACTCTGCGTTTAATATCCTTAAAACCACCTTTGGCAGATGTTTCCCTAGTCTTTTTTCTTTAAAGCCTCCTTGGCAACTGTCAGCAGTGAAAGCATTAGCCTGCTTCTCAATAGCATTATTAAAAGCATTAGTGACAGGAGAAAAGGGAAAAGGAATTAGTCTAATCCTTCTAAGTTCCACCTACCATCTTAACTATGGGGCCATTTTTCCTCTTTTGTGTAGGAGAAAAATCAATGTCATGCTTAGCCTATCTTTTGAATAATTATTTATTATAATTAGTGCTTCCTATATAAAACAAAGAAAATATTCTTTTTACAGTGATTAAAAACATTTATTTATGCTCCGGTCTTTTTCATATTGTTCATGCAATCTGAACATTAAACATGTCTTCAGAATTTGGAAAATAATCACTGCAAACCATTTTTTGCAGCCATAGTTATGTCTGGAAAGGGGATAAACACTTAAAAAAACAAAAAACAAAACAAACATGTAAGAATGATGAGAATCAGGACTCGGACATTATTAGGGAAAGGGCATAAGCATGACTATATTCTCATTAATAAGTGAAAACCTAATCCAAACCAGGTTCAACAAATAAATTTTCAAAGTGCAAAGGAAGTTCTCCGAGTCTCTAAGTTCAGTGCGAAGGGTCTAAAAGTAACTTTTGACATCACAAAGCATAATAAGAGATGGGCGTATCTGTGTTAAATGAAGAGCCAAAAAAAATCCTGGATTTTCTACCACCAGAAAAAAAATTACCCCTTCAGATGAGCTACAATGAATTAAGAGTTGAAACACATTTCATGTTTTATTACTATGCTGATGATGATTATTGCTGAGCTAAAGATTTTTGACAGCAGTCAAGAATTAAACTTGGTGCAAACCTTGCTTCTTTTATAGGTCAAAGTCATGAATCTGGTTACTCCCATCCCTCCAATTCTCTGCATGCCAGGAAGTGAGCATAAGCTTGTACCTGCAGCTACAGCAGGAATGGGAAGAAAGACCACAGAGGTCATGGGAGCAGGGGTGGGTTCCATTTACCTTCCCCACCGGTTCGCATTGCGACATTTTGCACGTGCGCACTTGCTCCGCTCGCGCGCACGCGCGTATTCCCTCATGTAATTTGGCTTCCGCACATGCTCAGTAGCTGCAATCAGCCCGAAACACAGCTGAGGAGCTGATCAGCTGTGCTTCGGGTGAAGGAATAAAGGTCAGTATAAACCCAGGGACGGGCAGGAGGGCCCTTTTTCAAGCAGCAGAACAGTAAAAAATTCACAAAAAATTCCCAAAAAAAGATGGCGGCGCCCACGGACCGGTACCAACCGAACCGGATCCGTGACGTCACCAGCAGGTCGCTAACGGTTTGGGCGATCCAGTCCGAACTGGGAGGAACCCACTCCTGCATGGGAGTCAGGTACAAGATACAAACAAGAGGCTGAGCCCTAACGGAAATCAATATTATATAGCCGTGATGGCGAACCTATGGTACGCGTGCCACAGGTAGCATGCGGAGCCATATCTGAGGGCATGCGAGGCATTGCCCTATGTCAGCTCCAGCGTGCATGTGCGCACTGGCCAGCTGATTTTCGGCCTTCTAGAGGGCAGGGGGAGGCCGTTTTTGCCCTCCCCAGGCTTCAGGAAAGCCTCCGGAGCCTGTGGATGGCGAAAAACGGACCCAACGGGCCTACTGGAAGTCCGGAGGCTTCAGTGAGGCCTGTGTGCATGCACGGGGGAGAAGTGTGTGTGTGGGGGGGGGTTGTGCGTGCATGCATGGGGGGAGGGCATTGCATTATGGGGGTGGGCACACATGTGCTATCGCACGCGTGCACACCCTTTTGGCACCTGAGCAAAAAGTTCGCCATCACTGTTATATAGCATCTCCCTTGGATATTTCTGAGAGGTAATTGGGGCATGGATTCAGGTTACTGCAGATAGATTGATAAGGTGAGGTCAGGCTGTACTATTCTAGTGGAGCTGTGGGACACTTCCATAGGATTGAACTTGAGTTGGAGGAAATAAATGTTAGGAAGACTCTAGGCCATTTTTTTCTGTTGGTTTCATCTCGGCATCAGTTGTGCAAAGATTCAATGAGTGTGATTATTCAATCATCCATATCTGTAAAGAAAATGTATCAATCTTAACCTCAGGGGCACATTAAATAAATCTGGCTCCTGCCCATATGAGGGGAAACAGGTTCATTTCTTTTCTAGTTCAAAATGCACAAAGCACGATAACATTTTCATTCCCTCTGGCTTAGTCATATGGTTGATTATACTGCTCAGATAATAATCTCTGAATGTCAGTATAGTTGATGGGAACTGCAGTCCAGCATAGGTGAATGGCATTAGCTTGAGAAAGGTTATTTTAAAATATCAGCAATGTCAGATCTGTCATGCTAAAAATTGAACTTACCCCAAACTGTAAAATGTGCAGAAGAGCAATAATATCGTTTTAGAACTTAAGTCATAAAGAGTAAATTAAGCAAATTTGAATATCACTGCCAAATGCTTGGTGCAGATCTATGGCCAGGGAAGATGCTATATGTTTCATGATATATTGACTCGGTGGACTTTGGAAAACTTTTTCAATGCTTCTTCTCAAAGCAACAGAACATCAGGAGCCTTTACAGATGGACAGCAAACAATGGATAAGAGGCACAATTGCATGGTCTAACAGTGATTGCCTTCTTGCCTGGTTCAGTGCTTAGGCTGGCCAAAACCCTTAAATTTAAATGACCAGAACAATTTAGTAATAAAATTCATTTTGATAGTCCTATGGAGAAGAGAAAATCATCCATCCTCCACAACGTGGTATCATAGATATAAAATTTTACCCAGAATTTCACCTAGCATCATGACCCATAAGCCTAATATTTCATGAATGTATTTTCTGCTGTATCTGTGATCACACCAAGTTTGGAGATGGTTGGGGTATATGTTCAGATAAAGGATTTTTCATAGAACAATTTTCTGCCACCAAAATTATTAGTACGTTGCAGACTAGATTATTATCAGTTGTAATAGTAGGAGGCTCCTTAGAGTGTTACATGACTCAGATTAGATTAAAAAACTGTCTAAACCCTATAATTGTTCTTTTTGATTTAGAAAACTTCCAAATTGATTGCACAATCACTGAAGAGTACTTACGGTACTTGCAATTGAACACTTGAACCCAAACCTATAAAAAGCCTTCCAACCCTTCTCAGATCTTTAATATTAACCAGGTATTAAGAAGGTCAAATCTCATTGATCTTTCCAAATTAGGACATACTAGTTCCATTCACCTGACCTTTCAAAGCCCTCCTAATATTTGCATTTATGTTTTTTTTTCATAGTGGGTTTAGATGTATTTTTTGTAAAATATTTCTATTGTTGGAAACTATTTGAAATGTTGCAAGTGCACCATCTCCTATAATAAAATCTTATCAAGAGTCCTTGGTTTTTGTTTTTAATGGACCACATAGAGCTGTAATTGCGGGACATAACCCCCATTTTTAAAGACACCTCTGTTCCCAAGGGTTATTGTACTGAGAATAACACATTTTCCATTGTAAGTAATTTCCTTTCTGTCATTAGAAAATAACTAGTAGGCAGACAAAAGTTTTGATAATACTGTTATATGTACAAACTGTTTAAATATATCTGAAAATGAGATTCTTAAGAATGTACTGTAGATCTTTCAATATATATATATATATTAAAATAGGCCTTCCTCAACATCTGTAGAGCAGAGGTCCTCAACTCCCGGCCCATGGGCCACTACTGGGCCGTGAAGTGTTCGAAACCAGGCTGCAAAAGCAGTAGGTGAGCGCATGTTCACACATGCATTCCCACTTGGCGGGAGCAGTGGACAAGCGTGCCCATATGCCCTCCATGCACGCAAATGGAGTCCACATGGGCATGTGCTTGCCCATCAGTCATGCGGAACCATCCCCTCTCCCCCCCCCTCACTTGTCTACAAAGCCGGAAAGGTTGGGGAACTTTGCTCTAGAGCCATGGACAGTTAACCACATGCTTTATTGTTTTCTTCAAATATAAGGGCTTGCAAGAGGACGCACACACACACACACACACACACACACACACACACACACGTGTATTCATTCATTCAGATCTTATGGACAGACATTCCACATAGAAGTGATTAAGTGTATCTGGAAAGTCTCTTGTTATCTGGTGAGCCTCAAATAAGCTGATTCTGTAAATAGAATATTCCTTTAAATCCGTAGAGTCTCTATACATAGGATTACTGACAATTGTGGACAGGCTTAAAAACAATATGTGCATAGTTTAACATTTATCACTTTCTACTGAAAGTGAACATTTAAATTTATATAGGATATGTCGAACATTGTGACACTGTGAATGCTTCAGTGTCCTGTCAGCAGTAGAACACACACTTTTCATGCAAATGATTAAAAAAAAAAATCCCTGATAGATTTATGTAGAGCTGTGAAAAGCTCCTTTTTGAAACCCTGGGGAATTACTGCTACTCTACTAAGTCTGACTTGCTTCCTATGTTTCATAAGGCAACAAGTTCAACACTGAACCCATGAAGATTAGAAGTTTCCTTTAATCCTAGATTAATAGTTAGGGAGAGCAGAAAGAGCATGGTTTATGGAATTTCCCCCCATCTCTTAATACTAGCTCTGTTCTTGATGAAATAACTGGGAAGGAACAAGGAAAGAGAGTTAGAAAGGGGTCAGCAACACGCGAAGCCACTGGCCACCTGTCTCTGCCATGGAGGATTTCTTCACAGCAACCAAGCCAGATCCAGACAATTTTTGAACTGTAATTTCTTTTGATAGCTTCATTCTCCCTCTCAATCCAGCATCACATTTAGTCAAGTTCTCTTCAGTTTTTCAGGAAATTATCTATTTGGACAGGTAGAGCTTGATGGACAGGCCGGCAGCTTCCTAAACTTCCTTATACAATTTCTTTCCATCATTTTCTATTGAGTCGGAAAGAATAAAATCACATTTACTACAAAGCTATAGATACAAAGACAGCCAGTTGGTGTAGTGGTTAAGGTACCATGCCAGAAAGTGGGAGTCCTGCCTTAGGCACAAAGTCAGCTGTGTCACCCTCTCTCAGCCCTAGGAAAAAGGACTTCTAAACCACTTCCAAAATCTTGGCCAGAAGACTGCAGAGCCTTCTCCAAGTAGCCTCCAGGAGTCAACACTGACTCGAAATAAAAAAAAAGCAAACAAAGACACAAACGTTAACTGGGAACCAGTTCTATCTACCATTCACTCAGTACAGGTAGCCCTCGACTTACAACAGTTCGTTTAGTGACCATTGAAAGTACTGAATAATGTGACTTTTGACAGTTTTTCACAGTTACGACCTTTGCAGCATCCCCATGATCATGTGATCAAAATTCAGATGCTTGGCAACTAGTTTATGACCATTGCTGTGTCCCAAGATCATGTGATCGCCTTTTGCAACCTTCTCACAAAATCATTGGGGAAACTAGATTCACTTAACAACTGGCTTACTAACTTATAAACTACAGTGATTCACTTAACAACTGTGGCAAGAAAGGTTGTAAAATGGGGCAGAACTCACTTAACAAATGTGTCACTTAACAACAGAAATTGTGGGCTCAATTGTGGTCGTAAGGACTACCTGTATATCATATAGCCTGTCTTTTCAAGGAGGCATAGTCAATTCAATGTTTGGAATTAGCACTATTCTATGCCATTTTTGAAGGGTAGGAGCCTAACTTAACACACCAAAAAGACTTCATTTGGTTGCCTTTTCGTTACACGACACAGACTGGCTGCATTAAATTTTTCATTTAGTTGATTTTTTAAAATTTTAAAATACGGCAGTATTTTATGAAGTATGCTAAACTGTTTGCTTCTTGAGATTTATGCATGTTAGCAAAACTCCTTCTACAGTAAATCAACTGAAACATTTACCCATATTTGTGTTTCCATTTCAGCATGATTACTAGGCAGATCTTCAAAATTCTCCTAAATGTTATTTTCCAGCTATGCAACTGTTAGTAGGAGCCAAATTGCTTCTTTTAAATACCTTTGGTTTGAAAAATGTAGGGCATAAAGAGAAGACATACTGTACATTTTGCTAAACACAGTATATTGTAAATCTCTAACTTCTACTGCTATCCATGCTACTTTCTTATTCTGCCAAGCTGTAATAGTCTTGTTTAAAATGCATGGACAGATTACAGACCATCACACAAAGGGCTTAATCTATAGATAAATATTCATAGTTTATTAAGCTTCAGGGAACGCATGAAGCTGTTTAAGGCATATATGGAAGAATAATGTCACAATAGAATCTGCATCTGGGGAAAACAGGGTTATTGCAGGTTAGGAAATTAGCTTGACTTGAGTGTCTTTGATGTGCAACTAATAGAATGTGAGTTCCATGCTGCTGCTTATTTAGCAATGGAAAGAGTGCCTTTAGGCTGACAGAAGGGGCATGAGCAAGAAGTTGTCCCAACATGTATTGGAGACTGCTTCACCTTGAAAATGCAAAGGTAGAGACAGATGGATTCATTTGGGATTTATTCTATGTGCATATGTACTTTTGCATCAAACATATACATCCAGGAAATCCCAGAATTTTTCATAGACTTGCAGGTTACTTTGTTTTTTTTAGTAGGGGACTGCTTTCCTCTTTTAATTAGCAGTAGGAAAGCTCAGACTGGCTGGTCTTCTCTGGTTACCTTTGCTCCCTTTCCTGTTACATGCAGGATTTGAGGATGGTAATTAATACCATGTGCACGCATTGTGAGGAATGGCTGTTTTTAATAAAAATTAACAACAAATTTCCTCCAATAATTCTCTCCCGAAAAACAGCAATCCAATCCTGTTTTCCTATTCTTGCTTTTTTTTTTTTTTGACAGAGATACAACTTTTCCATGAAACTCTTTGATAGCATGGGTAGAGCACAACTTCATATTGTCGTTTCTACGGGAAGCAGAAATTGAAATGCAGAGCTAAAAGTAAGATCTTCAGTCAATGCAACCATCCTGCCTTTCCCATTTGATAGCCTCCACACTGTCTGAAGCCTATTATGGAACCATTTTATCTCATAGGAAGCAGCAGCATATACCTTGCTTAGTGAAAAGCATAGGCTAGGGCCTGTCTACAATGATCTCCAATAGAAGTAAATGTTCAGAAAAGTTCCTGTTTATAAAACAGTTCATCATTTAAATCAATAACTGATTCTGCAATGTGGTTTCATGCTGTTTTAGCAAGGGGCGTGCCATAATGTGCTCAGCCTTTTTTTTTAATCACCGCTCCCTACTCCAGTTTTCCCCCATGTTCAGACATTTCTTTTTCTGAGGACAACATCAAATCCTTAAAAAAAAAGGATCCCCCTCCCCAAGTCAGCTGTATACATTATTAATGAAGGAAATTGCATTATCTCACAAATCAGACAAAGGGGGTATAGAGGGATGTTTATTTCAGTCCAAGTTCTGAAGCCTGGGGCACAGAATCTCTGCATTCTGCTCTTCGGCTGGTCTCTGGTGGGTTAGCTCAGATTTCAGCTGCAGTATGATCACTTCAGCAGTCAGTGCATCTATGCCGTTTGCTAAAGAGATGATGGCACTGGTCGGGTTTGTGTGTTTGGCCTTTGTTGCCCTACCCTGATTGCTTTCTCTTGTTGATGGTGACTCTGCTGACCCATACCAACTTATTTCTTTAT
Organism: Thermophis baileyi; assembly: GCA_003457575.1. Lineage (NCBI taxonomy): Eukaryota > Metazoa > Chordata > Lepidosauria > Squamata > Dipsadidae > Thermophis > Thermophis baileyi. The sequence goes on from QLTV01000419.1 coordinate 2,496,226, forward strand.
TTAGCTGCTGTTGCTTCAATATATAGTGTTATGCCAGGGAATAGATAGCATTTACTGGTGATGTGGCTTCTGAGCTCTCATTGCCTTCTGTCTCCTCTTTGTCCTTCTTAACTGTGTACTGGCCAATAAAGGAGCCATCTTCATTGAACTGTCCTTCACCTCCTTCTCCATAGTCCACCAAGCTGTCATCGCTTTCTTGTTGCTTTATTGTGCCATCTAAGGAGGTCTGACTGCCTTGCAGTGGCTTGTTGTCTTCATCACTGGCATTAAAAGGAAAAGGAGAGGCATCAGAAATGAGAAAATATGGTTTAAAAGGAAAGCAGTGTCCGAGTGATGATACACAAAAAGGTAACAACTGTGCATAAAGATCTAGGAAAATATGGTGACATCTTTGTAAATACAGATGCCTGAAAAAATTTAGGGGCAAAAAGTAACATTTCTCAAAGAACCTAAATAAATTAGGAGAAGGAAGTCCCTCAGTGTTATAAGGAAAGTCATCCTGAAGAACCAAAAGCAAAAATTAGCAAGCCAAATAGGAGAATAATATATCACAGTTCTGAGCCTTCTAGTTTATATAAATCCCATTTCATCAAAGATACACTTTGTCCAAAGTGCACTCACTGACAATTTAAGTGAAGTCTTTCAGCAGATCTAAAGAGGACAAAAATCTTTTTAAGGTTCATTTTGGCCATTTCATATGAAAGCGATTTTTTTTAAAAATGATGCAGGCCTGATTTAAAAAAAAAAAAAAAGCAACATCTTAAGTCAAACCTTGTTAATTGTACACCAGGACACTACCAGAAAAGCTCAGGTCTGTAGGGGCTAAATTGGAAACTTGAAAAACAACAACAACGGCGGAGACAAATGATGAACATATTAGCACCAAGAAAATTGCATTAATATATAGCAAGCAAGCTCAACTTAAGGGAATGTTTACCTTTCATTGACTTATAACAACATTTCTCTTTGCCACCTCGAGAAAGCTTCTGCAAAATTTGTAAGGGTTAACTATTATGAGTCTTTTTTTTTTTGTTTAAAGATGAAAGAGACTCACAGGACTAAGTCTTGTTGATAGTTATGAGTCCTGAGGATAGTGAAGTTTGGATTTGATTGCCAAAATGCACTTTAAAGTGCACAGAAGTGTGAACACAGCACTTGTCTGCAACACTTTAAAGCAGCTACATTTTCCTCAGGGTAGTATAGCTGTCCTCTGCAGGCACCGTACAATCTTAGGAAAAGATACGGTTACTTTCAGAGTTGCAGACCGATGCCATAGCCATGCAATTTCTCTCTTCCAGAGGCATGACCAACACCCCTGCACTCTGTAACACTTTTTGTCTTTAAGTCTGAAGTGCGGAAAGGCTTTACTGGATACTCATGTGAGATGTATTCCTTTAATTGTTTGCAAGTGGTGCAAATATTAATAGGTATACTAGTATCACAAATGACTTTTGGTTTCCAGTGTTGCCATTTCATTGCTTTTTCTCATCGTATTATGCCCAATAGATCAGTTCTATAATATTGAAAGTTGCCTCTTGCAAGCTCTGATGTGGTCTGAATTGCCAGCAGATAATCATTCTAGATTACTTGCAGTCCCAGGTACAACGTTCTTTATTGCAATGAGAAGAGGAATTTCTTTTCCTTCTGGAAGGAGCCAATGTTGAAAAGGGCGTACATGCTGCTTTTGAATATCTTAGAAAACTGTAAATCTCATGTTTCGCAAACGGGGATTAACATGCTTGTAATGGCACAAGTTAATTTCATTATCAGGGTTTGGGCAAGTAATTGAACCCGAGGCAAGAGGAGCTTTGAGGCAGAATGGGTTAGCATTATAAGAAGGCATAAAGACAAGGGCAGCAAAAGCCACAGATGCTAGAGATATTTGTTTTCAAGTTAAAATAAGTATTTTAATAAAATGTAATTGCAATGAAAATTTGCCCCTTCCATAATTAATGGCAGTAAAGTTTTCAAGGGATTTCCTATTTTGATCCCCCAAAGGCTGGATTCCAGAGAACCACACAGCAATGTATGCTGTATGAAGTGTTTTTTGTTTTTGTCTTCTTCCATAAAGTCATCCTGTTCTTGTTCTAGAGAACTGCTATTGAAAAGCAGATGTAAGAAATGCTGTTTGACATGCCGCAAATACTCTTATGTTCTGCACATGGCTCTCTGGATTGCAAGCCAAACAAGTAACCATACTGCCTTGTTAATAAATTAGGAAAATAAGTGAATTCAGCATTTAACACACAAATACAATGTGCTTATTAGATAAATCTTGCAGCTTATTTAATATATTAAATATAGTCAACCAAGCCACAAGTGGAATTGGTTTAGGAGCATCATGTTCAAGAGTTGCATTGCGTTGGAAGGAATAATCTGTGAGTGAAAGATCTTCAATCTGAACTTCTGAAACTATTGGCTTCTTCTTGACCATGCTTCTTTCATTTTAGCGCCCAGTAAGTGAAGTCAGTTATAATTGCTTTTAAAATATGATGGGCATATCATACCAGTAGCTTACCAGATAATATGGAACTACTCAAAAGCCTCTAATCCAGTAGACCCTTTTTCATGACAGTAATCACTACTCAAGTGTGCAGATTCACACTGCACATATAAATATTAGTCACGAAAAAGGAATGAAGCTAGGGCCTCTGCAATGTCATTGGATATGGTATTGGGTCTGAATCTACAGTCAGAATGCAACTCTATGGACACAGGACACCTGAATCTCAGAATAAGAAAGAAATTTCTTTTTAACTCTGTTAGATGAAAAGTGCTGGAACAGAAACATGGAAGGGAGTTAGAAATTAGATATGCTTAGAAGTGCTGAAAGAAAGTGTTTGCAAGGGTTTGGGTCATTCCTACCTTTCAAGAGACCTTCATGGTCCATGTAGAAGGATAAGGTGAAAAGGACAAGAACAGATGAAAATAAAACAAGGAGAGAAGCAAAAAGAGCCTGATCAGAGAGCAAAATAATATAGGCTTGAAGTTTAGGGATCAACACCAAATAAATAATAGCAATAGTAATTACTTTCTAGAAGGGCTAAGCATCTTAAAGTACCAAATGAAAACCAATTTAAAACACAAACTGCTAATTGTGTGCAATAACAAAAAAAAGCAACTACCGGTACTTGCTGATAAATATCAGTGATACTCCCCTCCCTTCCCAGGTGGGCACCCTCAAAGCTGAGCCATGGTGGCAAGCTCTCATTGCCACTCCAGACATGCTCTCATTTTAGCGATTTTAATCCAACTACACAAGCCACTATATGTCTGAAGGCTTTAATCAGTCACAGTCTTTCAGAGATATAAAACAAAGCATGGTCTTGCAAAAAAAAAAAAAAGTGTCTCCAGGAAAGGTCTCAGCCTTAGATGAAAATGCTCCAAAGAGGAAGGAGGAGGAAAAAAAAATATGTGCTGGAGTTTCCTACACAGAGAGAGTTTTAGATGAGGGGGGAAGTAGGTATCATAGATCTAGAGCAGGGGTGGGTTCTGGATTTTCCTACTGCCGGTTCGCTCAGGGATGCGCCGCGCAGGTGCGTGTGCGTTGCGCACTGCGTGGGTGAGTCGCAGGTGCATGCGAGCATGCGCAGTAAAAAAAAGCTGCGCATGCACAAAAGCAAAAAACAAGATGGCGCCGCCGAGAGAACCGGCTCGGGGGCGTGGCAGGCCTGGATCGCTGCCGGTTCTAGCGACCCAGGCCGCCACGTTACTAACAGTTCTATAGAGCCGGTCCGAACCGGTAGGAACCCACCTCTGATCTAGAGGGCAAAGCCCACCTCTTTTGTATATTTACATAGAAATTTGTTCATATAGAAATAAAATGGGAAACAGGAAAAAAAGCACATTAGTTGTTTCTTAGAACATTTTCATTGAGTTCTAGACAGACTCTCCATCCTCCTTTAAAGAAAACAGGGTTGATTAGCATTATGAGGAGGAAGAGTCCTGAAAATTAAGCAGCAGATTTCATCAGAATATTTCCATCTTCAGAAAATCTGTAGGTGCCAGAAAGTAGTCACAAAAATCACTCGAGTGCAGAAGTGCTATCTGAGTTCATATGAAATCACTTGCCAACATTCAAGGAACAAAAGAGATTGGGTGAAAATAAGTCTTCTGGCTTTTAATAAGCATTGCTAATGTTCTGGTTTCACTATCACCAGGCCTTGTAGAAAGTAATCCTCCTATTTTCTGTCTCTTGAAATTGGCACTGCAATTGAAAATACCAGGATTAAGCTGATTTGGAGCCTGGCAGAGATAGACATGAAGAGTGAAGGGAGACGGAAGATTGAACAAATACAATCGGTATAAGGTTTTAGTTGTTCTCTTTCCTTTCCTTTTCTCTCTCTCTCTCTCTCTCAAGTCAGATGTTTAGTAGAATGAGCGCTATTAATGGCTAAAGACTTTATAGCTTATTCCTTTTGTAAGGAGACTATAAGTCTGGCAGCAGAGTAGAAAGAAATGACAGTATATCTCTTAATTATAGCCTGTGGCCATTGGCATGCTCTATGCATACGCTTTTACAGCTCTGAAGGACATGATCAGAGTGTGTCAGACATATTTCAGTGAATTAGGAAGAGAACAAATAAAGAAAACATGCCAGCTTATATCCTGTTCACTTTCAAAAGTTATCTGTCACATCTCAATGACTATGAATCTTAATTAGCTACATTTCTCTGTCAGCTAATCATTTTCTCTTTTATTCTGACTTCTTATGTGATTTGTCAGTTCTTTTAACACCCTGCATTAAATTGTGCAGCCATGTTTTGGGGGAAAACAACAACAAAAAGCCTTCTTTCTAGGGCTCCAGTGGAAGAAAGTATAATATTTTACATCATAGCTTTTTTCTCTTGCACAAATAAGAAACTGATATTTGTAAAATAAAACAATTCAGCCAGTTCACTGCTACAGATGAATATTCAACTCAGCCCAGATTTTACTGTTAAAAATAGTTTCCTAATAATCAAGACAAACAAAAACAATCATAAGAATACTTCAGTAATCAGTCAACACAGGCAGTTCTAAATGTTGGGAATTGGTTCTATGCAGAGGTGAAATCCAGCAGGTTCTGACATGTTCTGGAGAACCGGTAGCGGAAATTTTGAGTAGTTCGGAGAACCGGCAAATACCACCTCTGGCTTGTCCCTGAGTGGGGTGGGAATGGAGATTTTGCAATATCCTTCACCCAGGAGTGGGGAGGGAATGGGGATTTTGCAGTATCCTTCCCCCAGGAGTAGGGTGGGAATGGGGATTTTGCAGTATCCTTCCCCTGGAGTGGGGTGGGAATGGAGATTTTGCAGTATCCTTCCCCTGGAGTGGGGTGGGAATGGANGTAGGGAGGGAATGGAGATTTTCCAGTATCCTTCCCCTGCCATGCCCACCAAGCCACGCCCACCAAGCCACACCATGCCCACCGAGCCACTCCCACAGAACCGGTAGTAAAAAAAATTGAATTCCACCACTGGTTCTATGTCACTGACCCAATATTTATTCTGCCATAAAATGAAGCTACAATGTTCTAAATGTCTATGAAGATTCTCAGTCATCTAAGTCGTGGTTGTCCCAAAAGTGCTTTTTCAAGAGGCAACTGGACTTCCTTGTTTTTTCTTTGAAGACATTTTGCTTCTCATCCCATCTGAATGGATGGTGTGGAATGGAAGGATTTATATTCCTTGCAGACAGCGGGTCATTTACATTCTTTTAGATCAGGGGTGTCAAACTCCCAGCCCACGGGCTGGATGCGTCACGCACTGGCCACGCCCATGCCCAGTTTAGGGGAAAAAGTTGCAATACTTCACATGATGCCACTGTGACGCCACGAGTTTGACACCCCTGTTTTAGAGAGTCGTTGAGGCTACTTGGATTTTTGTCTGTGTCCTCAGGATCACCTGAGTAGTGCAAATGAGTGTGGAGCCTTTTTAGAACTGTTGAAAGGACTGTGTTGTGGAGCTGTGCACAGACAAAAATCCAAGTGGCCTCAATGACTCTCTTAAAAAGAATGTAAATGACCAGCTGTCTGCAAGGAATATAAATCCTTTCACTCCACACCATTCAGTCAGAGCTGAAGAAGCTTCTGGGATGAGAAGCAAAACATCTTCAAAGAAAAAGCAAGGAAGTCCAGTTGCCTCTTGAAAAAGCACCTTTGGGACTACAATGTTCTACTTTATCCACATGCATTTTTTTCAAGAATGCTTCATTCTTTTTTTTTTTTTAAAGAAACAAGATAACATTGCTTGTAGGTTTAACTATGTTTTGGAAAGGAGATGGTTAAGTTAGAGTACTTCTGCTGGTGAAATGGGACCTTCCTTTACTCTCATATTTTGTCCTGTGCAATTCTGATACCAGGAAGCCTTTGACTGCCCTGGAGTAGATTTGGGATATGTATAGGGAAAATGTAGGTTTTAATAATATGTTTCCATCAGCAGAATAACACAACTATATTCAGCTCTAGCTGAAGAGGAAGACCACAATGTGGCTTTTTTCCCCACAGTAAAAAAAGAAAAGAATATTCATGTAGAAATTTTACTTAATGATTCCATTAATATCATGTTGTAACCCAATTAGCTGTTGGTGGTTTGCATGATATAAAGAGTTAAAACATATTAAAAATAAAACAATTAAAAAACAAGCAAATCATAACTACAAATATTTCCTATCAGCAATTGAGATTGAGGAGCATGAAACAGTATTCACAATGCTAAATACGTCTGCAAAAATGAGGATTCATCTCAGGGACAACATTTTTGATGGTTGGTATTAAGGAATCTTTACCCACTCTTCATCCATTTTGTGCTAATGTGTTCTCTGCGATAATGTAACATTATCTTTGCAACTTTCATTTGTTCACATCTTATGAGTCAAGATAGTGTTTTTCAAGTTAACTAAAAATACTAGAGTATACTTCTGTCTTGATAATTCATGAATTATCCCAAGAATATAGTATTTCCCAAGAAACTCATTTATTCAATCTACTAAATGAACCCAAATTACTTTTTATTTTGCTTTGAGTAGCCTGAAGAATTCTTAATCATAATTAATATATTTTGGAATTGTGACCTCATTGTTTAAAAACAACTCTGGAAGGGAACAAGTTTGGAATGGCCATTATTAGAGCAACTCTGATGCTTAAAACACATAGTTATCAAATTAACCAAGCAGTTTAATTAATACGATTTGGCACTACAAGATTTACACATTGGTCTTTTTTCAAAGTCCTGTAGTGAATTCTCCAAACAGCTTCACATAGCAATAGCACTTAGACTTATATACCGCTTCACAGTGCTTTACAGCCCTCTCTAAGCGGTTTACAGAGTCAGCATATTGCCCCCAACAATCTGGGTCCTCATTTTGCTGACCTCAGAATGATGGAAGGCTGAGTCAACCTTGAGCCGGTCAGAATCAAACTCCTGGAGTGAGCAGTGAGTTAGCCTGCAGTACTGCATTCTAACCACTGTGCAACCATGGCTCTTATACACATAATGCCAGACCTTGCACCGCAATTTTAATAAAGTCTTTTTATCACTTTTATTCTTGTTAGCTATAAAATAAAAGTATTGAATTTGGGAGGAGAGCAATTGTATTTTGAATAAATCATCCTACAGTTTTAGAATAGCTGGACATTTCTTTTTGTTTGCTTGTTTGTTTGTTTTAATAGCAAGCAAGGGACTGAAGCGCCAAGTTACACAGGCTCACAATATACGGTTAATTTAGCAAGTGGTAGCAGTGTTACCTGTTTCAGTTCCTTGGAAGTAAAGGTGAAACAAATGTAAACCTTGAATGCAGGACCCATCTGTGAACAGCCAAAGAACACACTTTTGCTTTGAAAAATCAAGAGAAAAAGTGGCTGTGGTCCTTAAAAAGATGTCTTTGATTTACATGAAGTAGTGATGGTATTGAAAGTTACTGTATAACACTGTAATTGTCAGAAAAATTTAGTAGGTTCATAGAGGCTATCAACATATCCTTCAGTAAATCAGAAATATGAAGCTTCTCACTGGTTTTTAGAAACGTAGGCTTATTCTTCCTAAGAAATAACCTACTCGCTGTTTATTCTTCCCATTTCTGGGGGTGGACTAGCAGGAGGAGGCATATGTTTTTACTCATGTCTGTTTTTGCACTACAGACCAAAGATGATTCTGGAAATTGCTAACTCTCCCACAGTGCCTACCTTTCTTATCTGATGTAATGATCCCCACTCAAGAGAGCTCATCATTCAATATTTAAAAGTGATTAAATTCTCACTAAGAACACTGTGTTATCCTTTCAGATTTCAAAAAGAATTGGAACCGATCTACTTGTATAGATAAATCAGATGATACAAAATTATTGGAACTACACTATTGAGTCAGACAATGAAAGATTATATTTCATGTATGTTTGGATGACTCAGCCTAGAGGAATTCCATCCTTCATGAGGATGGTTTTGATGTGCAGAGATATGTGTCTATGTGTATGCATGTGTTTATATGTATGCCTACATATCTTTTACTCATAGCCTTCAGTGGATGAATTTTAAAAATGCTGATTTCATTTTTATATTTTTTAAATACATAGACTGGTGCTTCTTTTGGTAGAGATTTTAAACAACTCTGGAAGGATAAAGAGGAGTAAAATGTAAATTCATGAAAATGAAATTAGAAAGGAGTTACCGTACTTGTAATGGCAAGCAGATAGCAAATGCCTGATATATATATATATATATATTGAGTGAGAAACATACCTGTAATCAAATGATCCATTTTCTACCTTCTGATCATCAGGATCGAGGGGCACATCTTTATTTGCTCGCACTGTGAAGATATATGTAAACAATTAAAAACTCAAAAGCATTGATCCAATTTGCATATTTTGTAGACTACAAGCCTGAACGCTTCAGTGCCAAAGTCCATGATGCAGCAAATCAAAGATTTTGATGTTGATCAATCCTGTGCACACCAGAAGGAAAGCTAAATCTTCTAACTTAGCCAGTTACAGTGGTACTTATATAGCTTTGAGTCATTTTCCTCAATAAATCAATGAATAAGTATAATGTCTTTAATTCATTTGTTTAACTGGCTTCTCTTTATCTAGTGTTATGACTTATGTTGAGAAGAGATCATATTTTAGACTTATTTCTAGGGAATATATATATATTTCTTTCCAGATGTTTCAGGTACAGTAGGATGATATTGAGCAATGAATGCTATGCAACTTCCACATCATAACAATCTTATTCAACTTTCAGGAAATACTTCCATTCACGACGTTTCTAGAGTTAGGGAGAGAATATGGCAATTTTCATACAACCATAAAACATTATCCAAAATAATGGAGGGAGAGTATACTATTAAGACCTTTCCCCATATACAGTAAATATATTTTTATTTAGTATTATTTTAACATTGTATTTAAATATTATTTCAATGTGTATCCTGCAGTGTGCTATCTAGGGGCTGCCTTTGGCCCAGAATGGTGCAACTTAAGCAGTTATGGGTGTATCTCAGTTCTTCCATGTAATACATCTGTTGTGTAAGTTGCAATGATTTCTGGATACAAGTCAAGATGCTGGTTGTGACCTATGAAGCCCTTCATGGTAAAGGGGTGGGCTATCTGACGGACCACCTATCTCTCATTGTTTTTGTCCAACGGGGGGACAAGTTCCAGGTTCCATCATTAAATCATCTGATGTGACCTAGAAAGCAACCCCCCTCAGTTGCAGAGCCTATCCTTTCCAATAATATCACCCTGGAAGTTTGGTCCTAGCCCTACTGTTTTTAAAATGGGTACTGAAGATCTGCTTCTTTCCCTAGGTAATAGGTTAGGGGGGTATACGCTTAAGGGATCTGTGCTTTTTGTATGAATATGTTGGCTACGTCCATTTCTATGTTTGTCTTGCTTATTGTATTGGATGTATTTTTAATTTATATGCCATCCAGAATTATTACGACTTGGTAAGCCTTAACAATTGATTTCTAAATAAACAAAGAAATAAAAAGCAATAAATAAATAAATAAATAAATAAAATAATAAATAAAATAAAAAGCTACTTAAGGTGCTAAAGGTTGATACCAAATATAAAAGAATGAAAAGAGTAATTAAAATGATTAATTCAACTCAAAGACAGAGATGAAAAGGAAGGATTCCTTTCCCAAAGGGAGAACATGATAATAATACTTTTCCAGAAAATAAGCTAACAGTTTTATAACCATCATAAATTCAATCAAATCTTAATGTAAATAATGAAACAAAGCATCCCTATCTAGCAAGAAATCCCTTTTACCCTGTTTTGATAACATTAATTCTTTTTTAGTGTCCCAGTTGTTCAGTGGTTCTGGGAATAAATCTTTCTAGTGCTTTCAGATTAGAAAAATTAATTAGATTCTGAATTATATATTTTGAAATAAATCAAATGAAGAGCATTATATCAACGATAGCTATTTCTCTTACCTGGATATTTTCCTCCTCTGCTCCTCTTAATAAAGCAAACTATCAGCAAAATCAGGACCAGGAGAGCGATGGCACACATCAGTCCAATAAACCAGCCCTGAGTTGCAATGTCCCCTTGATTCTTAGTATAGGCTATTTGAAGGAGTTGAAAAAAGAAGAATTAATAGAATAGAACCAATCCACACTGTAGTGATACATTACCAAGCCAGAGTAATTTGATCCAGTCCCATTGATTCCCAATGTTCATATTTTAGGACTGATGTCCTCGATAACCATGCTCGATAACCAGTTTGCGTGATTGGCATGTGTATGTCTGTGTGCACAAAGTCTTATTCTGTAGGTAACTGTACCACAAGCTAATGTCTGGCAACCGTAGTCTAGATTCACTCCAACAATGATGAAAAATTGGGGAAGAGAAACATGTACAAACTTGGCCAACCAAGGAAGGATATATAAAGAGGAAGCAGGAAAAAACAACAACCCTAAAACAGCCGGATAACAGAATTGATCTCTCTTTACAGTAAAGGAAAATGTCTTTGATACCTCAAAAGAGGGTGTGTAATTCTCCACAAGAAGGCTTAGTTTTATCCAGTACATAGATAAAATAAACAGATTTTCTAAATTAAAAAAAAATCATTCCAACACATCATTCAGTTCCCCGAATATTGTAAGTGGGATCAGAATCAGAAGAAATCCCTTGTAGCACTTGAATAATCAGGTTGTGCTCTTTCATCTTGCAATTTTGGTCAGTTTAATACCGAATCATTAAGATTCAATTGCCACCACAATGTTACAGAAATTCAAAAATATTGGTGAAACTCTAGAAAGATTTATCCCTGCAGAATAAGTCCTGACAGTAGCGGAAGATTCTACCTCTTTTTCTACTACTGTTCCACTTGCTCTGCCCACCCCATTCCAATATAGTGACTGCTATATTATTGGAAGAGAAAAATCAATGTTTTAAAAGAGGGCATTGAAACCATAGGGAATAGAAGCCTAAGATAAACCAATGTTCCCCTGTGAGGCAATTGCATGTGATTCATTTTTCTCTGTAGCTCTTATTGACTTCCCAGTCCCAACGTATCAGTGTAATGGCCGGGGGTAAGCAATCTGTACATGACTTCCAATTCCCAGTAGTACAGAAATGAGTGGCACCACTCCATTGGTATGAGAAAGCCATCATGATAACAGGACTTGCCAGATGCACTACAGGATGCTGATCAACCACTGCTGAATTATTTCACTAATACTATTTTATGTTACTATTCCATTTATATTAAAAGAGGATAAGCATAATACTGCATTATGGTTTGTCACCTTGATAAGTTATGTAATTCTACAATCTTTACAATCAGTGGTAACAAATGAGGGTGTTATTACAATGGGAATGCAGCATTTGTGTCACACATACTCTGACATGAGCATGGAAACTGTGGTAGTTGCGTGACAATGTCATCATGCACTTATTCTAATTTCCCCCCACCCTTGCAGTCACTTATTTTTACATTCATCTGAGCTTTTTGAGCTCAAAGCTAATATAACTTCCAAAGTACATTCATGCCTTTAACATAGCCATATGTTTTTAACATAGCCATATGCCTTTAACATAGCCAGTATGTTGATGTACACCAGAATTAGTTATCATTTGTCTCATTATTCTTAAAGGAGCTACATTACAAGTTGCTCTGTATCCAACTCAAAATATTTTCCAAAATGCTACAAGGAGGAAAATCCTTTAATCAGAACTGAAATGGTAGAATTTAGTTAGATTACGATATGAATGGAGCAAAGATTCAGGACAGGAATTTGGTGCAAAGTAGAGGTGCCTCTAGATAATGGCTTTGCATCATTTCAGAAACAACTATGAACTCATGCAATCTTATATAGGTAAGTCTTCAAATTATGACAATTAGTTCAGTGACCATTTGAAGTTGGACCAGTCCCCAAAATTATGGCTGTGGCAGCACCCCCAGCAACCTGAGAACTAACTGAATAGGGCATGTGCTGAAAAAATGAGGGGGGCTATTTTTGTTCCTCCGAGTGGAGTATATGTGTGAGGATTTTTATCCTTGCAGATTAGCTAAGGGGTCAAGGATTTGATCAGATGAATTGTTTGTACTTCCCTATAATCAGCTACTCTGTAGAGTAAACTTTTACTAGTCTATGATATTCCTTATAGATTTTTCATATTTTCAGTGTGGTGCAAAGAAAGTTGATAACAAGTAATTTGAGTTTATTTGTGAATTGTTTCACATGAAAAATGAAGATATAAATTCACTTAATGAAATACTATCCACTTAATGAATTTTCTAAGGACTCTGTTAAATAGTAAATAACAGGAATGATTAAATGGAGTCTTATATACTGTATGAACAGGATCTATCAATTCCTACTTTCTGTAGCACTTGATTTTCTTGGGCAAAGACAATGTGAGATTTCTAAAATAAAGAGCACTTTAAACAAAATAGTGCATTTTCAAGCTTCATGAAAAAGCACAACTCATCAAGGTTGTATGAAAGCATTACCGCAGGGATGACTCACTTGGAACAAATTGTGAAAAGCCTTAATGGTTGAATTCATGACATGAAAATCAATGAGTATTTTTCTTCCTCATGAATTAAACTAGAATTGTGCTATTAGTCCAGAACCTAATGGCTTCATCAGAACACCAGTAGGAAGTAACACGTATAAGCAGCTTTCAAGATATCTACAATAAATTAAAAATATCACAAATAGCACTAATGGAAGATTATTGCAGCCATACAGAACTGAAGTCCTGCCAATATTATAATGAAGTCTACATAGATAGCTAGCAGACCTTTTTACACTCTCTCTGGGCTTACTTACTTTAAGTGCTAAGTTCTGTAATACTTGCTAACAATAAGAGTTTGATTACAGGAAGAATGCAAATATCCCAGAGGCCACATGCTTTTAACTCAATCCACATATTACATGTTAGTACATGTAATACTGTACATGTACATGTTAGTACATGTTAGATGTGAATAAAACGTATTTGATTTCCTATCTTCACATAAAATCATCTTCAGATTTTCTTCAATGCTTGAAAACCACCACAATCATCATAACATTACTCATTACTACTCCTGGTACATAATAAATATATGTCCAGTCTCTGAGGTTTCAAACTAGAAAAATAGTGATTTTAATAACCTTTTTAACTAAGCATGATATAATAGGTATTGTAGGGTTAACAGGTGAGATAGTTCTCAAAAGCATGATGGGTTTTCTTTGGTTTATATAGCAATAGAGACAGCGGAAGTAGGTAATGTTGCTATTGGGTGAACCTGGTTGGTCAGTTACGATTCCAGCAGCTGCCAAAGGATATTGCCAGTCAATCTCAACAGTCCTAGACCTCTCCAATTAGATGGCAATGAGACTTTTGGTTAGGCCATAAATAAGAAGAATATGTTCACTTCTGGACATGTAAAAAAACTCTCAAAATTATTGGAAAGATATACATAGTTCCATATAGAAACTTTTAGAAATTAGATTTGAAATTAAATCAGTGTTTTAAGTAGGTATAATTTCAGAATATATTAACAAGAAACATAATTTATTGAACTATATGTTCACAGCAGCAAGAATAAACTTTACCCAATATTGGAAGAAAGAAACAACACTAAATGATATTTAATTAGGATCTTAAACAGTATGAGCTGACGACAAAACAAACAGCATATATTTGCAACAGAAGTTAAACCAAATCCAGTCAAGAATGGTTTCCATATACACAATGAAGCAAGCAGCAAAGCAAATACAAACACTAACACTATGGATTCTAAGAAGGTCTAAACGTTTATAAACACTGCAAATCAGCTGGTGTATAAAGAAGGGAGAATCAAAACTCAAAGACTTATCTACTGTCCAAGCGGCTTCTTTTTCCCCTTTTCCCTTTTTAAACATTTATAAACAATAATAATTAACAGTACAGTGAAGACCTTAGTATTAAGCATTAGAAAATGGAAATCTTTTTTATATAATAAAATAATTTAATGCATTTTGCATTTGTCTGTGAATGCCATGCTTAGCTTCAATTGTACAATTCAAGCAACCTTAAGTTTATTAATGTTCTAAAAATAATATTTAACATTGATTTCCCCCCTTATTTTTAATGATTTAACTTACCTATTTTCGCCTTTCGGCCCCACTCCAGGGTCCATGCAGGCAGTCACTTACACGACAAACCATTTTTCCTATATATAACATTTTTACTCATAAAGTAAATTTAGCTCTCATCAGCTAGCTAAATAGCTTGAAATAGATCTATACTAGTCTCCCTTTATTTCTTTATCAGTAAAAATGTTATATATATATATATATATATATAAAACATTTCATTATAGTTTTTTTCCTGTTAAATCACCTGGTATACCCAAATATGGGAGGGAGCATACTGCTCCCATATATATATATGCTTACAAGGATTGTAACATGGAAAACCCTAACCCTAACATGTAACATGGACTGTTTTAGTTGCCCTATAACACTTATAATGGGACTGCAGAACTTAAGCAGCACAACTTTTGCTGTTGGTAATGATAGCCAAGCAACATCATGCCATTAGATATAGAAACTTGAGTTGAATTGGAAAAGAAAACATAGATTATAGCTGGAGAGAAAGATGGGAGGGGTTGTAATCTATCCAGAAATAATTTTGTTTAACTTGAAAACAGCAAAGTGGTTCTTCCTTGTTTTAGCTCATTATCTCCAGCTTTATCTGTTCAAGATATTAATCTTACAGACCTAGAAGTGGAGAATAAGTATCTAGTTCTAAGCTCTAGATCTGTCCATAGTTCCAGCCAGCTCTCAATTACAAAAAGGCCCATCCTTACTATTTCACACTTCAAATGCGTAGTGGGATATATACATTTTGTCCGCTCCGTATACTTTCTCCTGCCTCCTACTCCATAAGTTGGCAATGGGTCTGTATACCATGTGCTTTGCTTTCAAAAACCCTAAATTCCATTTCTGGCCACTGTGATTAAGAGACTGCTCAGTTGTGATAAGAGAGCTGCTGTGTGGATACAACATCTGAGCAGGCAGGATAAATTATTGCCTCATTTGATATAAAAGAAGAAACTTATGTTCTGTTGTCAATGAAACAGGAATGAAAAAAATCTGCATCTACATTACTACAGGATGCTTTTCCAAAAGTATAATCAAATCAACCCCCCCCCCCCAAAATGTCAGGGGCATCTCCTGGCCTTTAATTTTTGACATTTTCAGTGGTTCTACTGGCAGTGAATATACTGTACAGAACCATTTCCTGTTAAAAGCTGTAACAATATGGGACAAAGGGAACTTTGAACTGATGCAATTCATCTAATGGAAGGAGTATGTTATTAATCGCCTGGATCTGAGACTTGCATTAGGCTAACTGAATCTACAGAATGGGGAGAAAGGGAATACAAAATCATTCTAAAGGTTTGGGAATCAAAGTTGATTTTGTTAATGATGCAAGTATAGAAAAGCTTTCAAGTGAAATAATTAATCTTAAGAGACTCAAGGTTAACAGTTCAGATAAGCTAAAGTGCCAGATAAAGAAGAAAAAAAAGTGCTGTTACAACAATGAAATATTTCCCTCAGCATATTCACAAAACCCTGCACCCAGGCAATGCTGAAACCAAAACAGCAAATATACAGTGCAGCTGTTCTATTTCACTATGATTTATTGATTGACCAGCCTTGTGATTCTCACCAATCCTATCTTCAGAACAGCTTGCTTTAGCTGTTTTTGGGATGGAGATGAAGGAAAAAATCCCTTCATTTTTAGAGTAATGTTGTGATACAGATCAAAACAAAGCCACACACAGTGCAACATGGTCTGTATTTGTGGTACAATGGGAAGAAAGGATCAGTTAGATAGGACCAGTTAAACAGAACAAAAACTTTATAATCAAAGTATAGTAATTTATTCCTATCTGGAATGAATGAATATTATTTAAACAGTCCTAAAATCAGAGCAGCCATTAATTCTTTTCTGAGATCATAAGTAGTCCCAATGTAAGAGAGATATCCTACAAGTAAGAAAAACACTGCTTGGTGGTCCTGTACAGTGAAGTAAGATTGACAACACTGCTAAGGAGTAAACTTTAGAATGAGCTCTACCTAACTTCTCTTCAAAGCTAATTGACTGAAGGTCATGGCATGCGTCCAGGTTATCTGAGGAACTGTGTCACCTCAGTGGGATTGACCCTTCCCACCAATGCCAATAAAAGGACCTGCAATGCACCTCTTTGGTCAAGTAATTCTGGTTGGCAGGGTCCAGGAGAAGAGCCTTATGTGCTATGACTCCTACCCTCTGGAACATCATGAGAATCTCACCCTGAGGTGAAATCCACACCCACCCTTTTGGCCTTCCGAAAAGTTCTGAAGACCTGGCCTGGGTCCCTAGTGGGGGTGTGCTATTCTTCCCTGTGGGCATTTTGCCTCCTTGCTCCCCATATTTGACAATTTTGAATCAAATTTAATGTTACTATTTATTGTTTTGAAGTTTTAATATATTATATTAGTGTTTCAATGTTTGTAAGCTGCCTAGAGTCACTTTTAGGCGAGATAGCATATAAATTGAATGAATGAATGAATGAATGAATGAATGATAATGAATGAATGAATGAATGAATGAATGATGTTCTATACTACTATCAGAAAATGGTGCCATGCTTCAACCTCTTCTCCTAATCCTGTACACAATATTAATACTGTTGCCTCAATATCTATGTATTGCCATGGTTGTATGTATTTTCAAAAACTGTTAACAAATAATAGCATGAACATCTTAGCTAACACATAGATGTTTAGGGGCCATGACCAGAATTATATCCCATCAGAGTAAAAATGAAGACTGGCGGAAAAATTCCAAGCTCACTTTGCCTTCATCTGAGCAAACAAAACATTTTCATTTCTTTCTTTTCAACAATATGATCAAAGCAATATCCTGGGCTCCAAATATACTGACAGGAAATTGCCCATTGGAAAACTATAAGTTTAAACAATTTTAGTATGAGACATTCAAGTCACTTTGGGCCACTGGAGTTTACAATCCACTTTGCAATCCCTCCTGCAGTTTTGAAAGCCTGAACCCAAAGTTAAATGTATAACAAATAATAGTCTGAGGTTAGTTAGCAATAGATCAATGTATTGTATAAAACAGCAATCTATGATATAATTCTGAAAATAGTATCATGCTAGTTCTGTAGGAATAAAAATTGAAATATATTCTTCCTATTGCAACATAGATTTTAAAAGAAAAAACATATGAAGCCAATGCAGCAACACAATCAATCATTCTTTGCACCATATATAATATAGGTTATTAAGACATTGTCAAAACCTATGTCTTTTTATATCTTTATCATTATATTTATAAATCAGGGAAGGCTGTGTTATTTCCATATCCAGCTATATTTCTGTAACACTGAGTTGTTCTACTCTCATTTATTTCTGATTCCAGTGCATTGGTACAGCTAGCAGAGAAAAGAGTGTACATTATGGATGAGATTTTAAAAAAAAATAAAATAAAAATGAGCAGTGGTTTCTTGTCACAGGTGTGAAGGATACATGACAGGGACGGGCTGTTCTCATATCAGATGCATTTTACCAGAAAGCAGGGAAAAAGAGAGGAGGGCACTAAAACCAAGTGATTCAGAAGTCATTTGCAAAACATCAGAGGATTAAATCCTGGACTGCATAATGAAGAATTCCAAGTCTTTTATTTTGTTTTGGCAAGCTCTGATATTTTTTTTAAAATGCAGATAGTATCCAAGTGGTACTATAAAAAAAAGAATGGGCTAAATTCCAAAGTTTAAGCTACCTTTTTTATGACACTTAAAATGAATATTTGCCC
Organism: Thermophis baileyi; assembly: GCA_003457575.1. Classification (NCBI taxonomy): domain Eukaryota; kingdom Metazoa; phylum Chordata; class Lepidosauria; order Squamata; family Dipsadidae; genus Thermophis; species Thermophis baileyi. Next base: position 2,514,518 of record QLTV01000419.1, read on the forward strand.
CTAAAAAGGAAAGGCAAGCAGGTAGGTAGGCAGAAATTTATCTGCAAGTGAGAGGTAGGTTTGTTTTTCCAAAATCTGATTCTTGAAAGCAACACTGCAGCACCTAGTATTTTGGCTTTTCACATTTATGCTAACAATTGTGTAAACTATAATCCTTGGGAATTACGGAGTCTCCTTTCAAAGAAGTATTAGGTGATTACGCCAAATGTTAAGGGCACAAATTATCTACTCAATGTAGGACTTGTATGTTTGATTCTGTTCATATACCAGTAAAATATTTTCAGCAAGTTTTAGAGTTATCGTTGAAAGATCATTCTTTCTATGATATTTCTATACCATGATGAGACCTACAGTTCAAAATTCTACTAAGGAATTAATAAAAGTACAAAAACAATTCTTCACACTGTATTGGAGCTAGTCAGGGAGAAGTCTTGTTTAAGCTTGTTTTAAACCCTATAATGAGCATGAGGTTGGATTCAACAGCAGAATCGATCCTTCCAACTCTATAATTCTACAATTTCTAATCCTTCTATATTTCAATTGCTTCTTGTATTTTTTTCTAAACAGAACAAATCTGTATAGGAAAGAAAGACTGGAAAACTGAAGCATAATTTTTGATTGATAATGCTAGAGTCACTTCCAGAGAAGAAATGGTGAATGGATGTCCTTGAACAAAGGAAACAACATTATGGCTGAATTAGCATCTGGATGCTGGATCCGAGTTACTGAGATGTCTCTGGAGAAGGAGAGATTATGAGATTGCCCATATGTATTCTCAACAGCTGCAACTCATAAGTAGATGGCAGGAACCAATGTTTCTGGGGTTGCTTAGGTGACATGCAACTGAAAGTCAAGGGATTTCAGGAGGCTCACAAGCATAATGTAGCGTCTAAGGACTTTACGTCTGACCAATCCTCATCTCTTAATTCCTTTAGGAATTACTCCCCCCCCCAGTTTTTAATATATTGAGAACCCTTGAAATTATTATATTCACTGGGTGAGTCTCCCTCAATCTGTACTGACAAGATGTATAAATACCAAGTTAAAGACTCAGAAAAAATTTTTTTGGATTAAACAGCAAAAGATTAGAGTGTTGGTTTTGGGAACATTTAAATGAACTAAAGGTCCACATAGATGTGAAATAAGACTTTAAAATTAATTCTATGAATCCTTTCTGTGGAAAACTGATGTTTTTAAACTCTAAAAATAGAAGCATAACAAGATAATACTTGAATGCTTAGACACTAGAGGGATTCAGAAGGAACTAAAGATTGCATTTAAAGGGGAAACAAATTACTTGCCAATAGTGGAGCAAAATATTTCAACACCAAATGCATTTAATGATATTTGGGAACAATGGACTCAGAAATTAATTTTAAAAATATCTGCTATCATTGATAAAAGGAATATAAATGATGTTGTGATGTAATAGGAGCTCTATTAGGTATGTCTGAAACTGATTTAAATGTAGATTTGGAGCCCTAATAAAACTTTGAAGGATTTTGTGACAAGAGACAAAGCAAAAATGAAAAGAAATCAAGCTTTAAGAAAGAGATCAGTTAAACTTCTCAATTTTTTTTTTAGAAGGGACAAAGAAAATAAATAAGAAATCAAGTTCTAGAACATTATTTGAGGGGACTAAAAACTAAAATTATAGAGTATATATACAAACAAACAAATTATATATATATATATATAAAATCCTATATATGTGTGTGTGTGTGTGTGTGTGTGTGTGTGTGTGTGTATAAAATAAGGATAAGGAATACAAAGTTGGTTTATTTAATCAAGGTAAAATATATGTCTTCTTATCTGTGACTACCATTATTGGATTTTTACTGATTAGGACTGAATGACAATGTTTTAAGGTCTTGTTTCTAGAACAGATGAGATATGGGGAAAAGAGTTTATTTTATATTTTAATTCTATTTGACTAATGTGTTTTTGTTGGTAATCTTTAATGAATTTTGATTGACTATGATTTAATTATGAGGTTTGGGAATTTTTTTTTAATAGATAAAGGATGAGATGTAGAAAAAATATCATAAAGTAGGTTCTGGGATTAAATTTAAAATAGTTGTGTTGTTATTTCTGGTATCACTTAATGAACTTTTGCTGATTATGATACAATGACAAGGTTTTAATAGTTGTTTATAAACAAGGAGATGAGATACAGGATGAAAGGATGTCTTATTTTTCAAGAGAAGATGATGAGTTGTCAAAACAAGCTTTTATACTTGGTGTGACAAGGGGAAAGTTATTTGTATTTTTTTCTTTTTCCCTTGAACTTTGTACCTTTTGTTCTTAACTTTTTGAAGTTTCTGTTAGTTTTCATTAATATATTTGTAATCTTTAATAAAATTATTATTTAAAAACATAGCGCTAGGAACCATCTACAGAAGAATTTACTTTTGTTGATTGTAGCTGTATTACTCAAAAGCACAGTTAAGAAGATCACCTCTTAATCAGCCAGCTTCTATTTCACAAATACAGTTATAATTATTAATTTTCCTGCATTTTTGGTATAGTGAAATGCAAAGTAGAAACTTCGACTAACAGCAAAATAGCTCAGAGAAACCACAAAACAATTCTGTCATCTCATATTGCATAGATAGCATTGCTTTGTTAATCCCTTCCCACCTTGTACAATTCAGACAAGAACTGAAGAATATAAGGAAATAACACAAAATATGTTGTAATGATATGTCTATGTACTCTCTAACAATGAGGAAACACATGACAATTTTAGAAGAAGGGAACAATGTGAAAGCAATCCTACAAAGAGTTTAGTGACATGAACAGGTGATACAAGGCAATATTCTGCAAATGTAAATTGCTACAGTTCTCAGATGACAATTTATGACCATGTGTAAGTATGAACATGCAACAGCAATCTCAGATCCATCATTTTGTAATAGCCAACACAATCCTTTTTTAAAATAAATATTCTGGAACATTACTGCCAATAGTTGTATAAGCACATGCAAGATGACAATGAACAGCGCACGCTCATTCAAGCATAAACATAAACAGGCCAGTAGCAATAGATAACTTGCTCCTTAGCAACAGAATTTATTCTTTAGGTCTAAGTATTACAGGTCTCTGTCCTTGTTATAAGATTTCTTGGAAAATGAATTTGTTTCATTAAAAAAAAAACTATAAATAGTTTAAGAGCAAGCAGAGGATAATCTTAAGATTCTGGTTAAAAGTGATATATTTTGATAATTGTATAATAAGGTCAGAGTGCTTGACATTGATGAAAGAATGGATATGTTTCTTCATGCATGCCTTCATCCTTCCATCTGAAGAAGCAGCACAGAAAAGCAGAAAGCTCGGAATGGGATGCATCCTCAAATGCAGGACATGGAGACTGAGATTCATCTCACCTGGACTTGTGTGAAAGGTTTCACTTGAGAAGACAGACTCATTGCCTTTGACAAAAACCCGCACTATATACTTCTCACCAGGAATCAGATCACTCAGCTCCAGAAAACCTTTAGCAGGGGAAGATTTCACTGTTTTGTTACCTGGGAAACAGAAATCTCATATCAAAGGTAGCTAAAAAGAAAAGAAGAGATTATTGTGTGGTCAAGCATCAAGATGGGCTATGATGATAATTGCTGGCTGGATAGCATATTTCAGCAAGATGAAAATCCAGAGTTTGAGACCTCACCCAATTCAAAGTTCAAGAGTTTGTTTACAAGAGTTTTATAAACCAGCTTACACCACTGGCAGAATCGATTTTCTAGACACCATTTCACTAATCTAAGCACCAGCTTCAGCATCAATCAGATACAATTAGATGAAAGATTCTTACACAAATGGTTCTGTGATTGCAACCAAATCCAGAAAAATCATTTTGTTTCAAACCAAAATGAAACAAAAACAAAACCTCTATCTGAAAAAAGGAGCCTATTTTCACACAGATTCTGAGAAATTTCTAATTTGGATAGGAAGGAATTGTCATAATTGTCTGCCAAGTATTAAATAATATTCACAAACCTTTCTCTGAAATTACTTTCATAGTGGCTTGATGTGTTGTTTTTAAATTTATCTACAGTTTTGGAAAGGTTAAGGGGAAACATAATGTATCTACTCTTATTAAAACCATATAGAGGAATTAGAATATGAAATCAATGTCCAAATAGTCGGACATGGATCTGTAAGTACTTAAATCCATGGAAAACTTGGGCTCATAAAGACTGGATTAGATATGTGTATAAATGTAAATCATCATTATGACTGCAGTTCTTAAAGTGTTTCTGAGCAGCACATTTCCATAAATATATTTATAACTGCAGTACAAATTAAAAAGTATTCCAGAGAAAGGAAGACAGCCTTTCCTTTGGCCCTGTAGTAATCATCTGAATGGTATGCACAGAGATATTTCAAACTGTGCACAAGACATTGCACAAATCTCTTCAACATTACATCAAATATTTGTCAGTCATATTAGCTGCAGTTATTAGGGTTATATATTCAATAAATTCTATGGATAACATTTTTTTTGAACCACCACCACAATGTGGTTTGGCCCATGAGCCTAAAGTCATCAACAAATACAGAATCGTAAAAATTAATTGAAATAAAACTCTAAGAAAAAACAAGACCTACAGCGCATTAAGTACTCTGCAACATTCCCATGAACCCAATGCTTACTGTTGCTATACTCAACCACAAATTCAGTGTCAGCATCAAATGTGTGGTTCCAGGTGATGTTTGCCCAGTTATTGTTAGATGAAATTTTTACATTCCAGATGGGCGGCAGCTTTCCAACACCAGCTGGTGAACAGGTTAGAACAGAAGTTAATAAACTATATAATGTAGAAACAATGCGTTCCAACTTAAGTGAAGGTTCTGGATTCATTAGCAATTTCTCACATAGGTAACGTGGAAAAAAATGTCCATCACTTCTTTGACCCTTAGTCTATTGCCTACAGACTAGTAGTTTGGAAATGGTGTTTCATTAAAGTAACATAGTCACACTCATGAAAGAACATGCTTTGCTCTGTATGCATCATTATAGTACAGAACACCAGTAATAGGTCCTCTCTTCCTTACAATGTAATGCAGACAATATTATTCACTCTTGCTTACCAGGGATCTTTCTAACTTTCATAGGAGGTTTGCTTTGTGCAATTCCATTTTCAATTTCAGTCATATACCTTTGCTCCAGGTTTGCCTCTTCTTTTTTGTCTGCCCTGAGAACGCAATAAAACCAAATACTGTGCATGTCGCAATGACCCATATTTTAGGAATCCACTGTTTTTTTGATTTACAGTAAGCAAAATTTGTAAGCTATTTTTGCTACTTTCTGCTGGCTCCTACAGCTACTCCAAAGTAGGACAGATGTGCTTATGTAATTAAGTTCCCAAGCTGAGGGTATTTATGGGGCATCTTTTTTCAGAAACAAAAGTCCTAGGGCTGGGTTTTTGGGAGGGAGACTCCCCTTTTTTGAAAAACACACAACAGAACTATGTGAGAAACTACTGTGTGAATGAGCCTTAATTTACTTAACTACTTGGAAGGATCTCAAACAATTTAGCAATGTAAGACTCATCACAAGCGACTGAGACTCTTAGTGCAGTTTTATTATTTTAAAAGCATTGTTTGCACTTGGAAACCTAGATGAAACTTTTGACAGTGAACCACTAACTTCTAATGAAAGCTAACTTGTACTCTGCATGCTAGAATTCTTTTCAAATAAATGGACTGCTGATGCTGAACACTTTAATGGCTTGGCGGTAGCAGTTCCTGATAGTGTGTTTAAGTAGATTTATATTCTGCTTCAACACTGCATCAAACCAAAGAAAAGTTCAGTGCATTTTAAAATATACCAGCTCTCTGATTTAATGTCTATCAAATCTAGAGAGAAAACTTTTTTGTTAGTATTCTGCACAAGATGCATTGATAATCCTTTGTCCTTTGTTGATTTTATGATCAGTTTAGCTGGCTTGGCAATTTTAGCTCAGAAACACAGGCTGTTGCTTAAGGCTGCTTTTCTATCAGTATTTACTTGGATGATGTTAATATAAATATGAATTCAGTTTGAATTACTTCTGGATAGATATGCATATGATTATAAGCTTTTTGTATAAAGTGAATTATTACAATCCCTCTTTTTAATAGCATCACATTTTTAAACAGTAAATGCAGCCACTATGTAATGTGACTTAGAGCATTTTCCTGTCAACTTATATTTTGTAATTTTCACGATAATATATTTCTGTTCCCAATAGAAGTTATATTTTGAAATGTCTATATACTGCTACCTTGTTCTAGTCATTACCACCACATAGTCATTCATATAATATATAGTTTTGAGCATCAGCTAAGAGCTCTTTATATTGATGAAAACCAGGCATTATGTTGAGTAAACATGGCTTAGAATACACGTGAGTATTCCCATTTTTTTCTGATGAGACTCCAATCATTACAAGCAGCATTTAATCAGGATTATTAGGGTTTGCTTTAACTTTCATCAGGATTGTAAAATCATTGCTGGTCATGCCATGGCCAATTCTGAGTCAAATAATACCACAGGACTGAGACTGAGAACATTTTAATCAAGAATGCCAGGTATTTTTTTTTCTTTAGCAAAGATTGTCTGGCTATGATTAATTGTCCAATTTGTACACAGGCAGCATTCTTTGAGCAATTCAATTAAATAGTTCTTTACTTCGAAACTAATTCTGCACTGTATAATATTTTCCCTCCTTAAGAGCATGTCTGAATGGGAAAAATCTATCTACAAGAATATTCTTGCATAACATGGAAATATCTTGTGATTAAACTTAGAGGTTGCAGACTTTTTTCAGCTAAAACATTGTAATCTTTATTCCCAAACCAAGGGAATGTCAGGAAAAAATAGGTAAAAAATCCTGAGCCTGTCTTTGCCTCTCTAGCTATCAATTTGGCTATCAATTAGAATGGGAAAGCAAAACAAAACTGGTCCAAGTTTGCTATGGCAGAATAAATTGACAACAGAAAAGTTGCATTAAAATGGGCCAGGTTTGGCCAGGGGCTGTGGTGAAAAAAATCCTTCAATAAATTCTTATGAGAAAGGCAATTGGGCAGCAGCTTGGAATGCTACTGACTGCTTTATACTTAAGCCCACCTCTTCCATGGGGAGATCCAAGGCAGAGCTGCTGTTAATGAGTTTGAAAAACTTAGAATGGAAGACTTTCTGTTACTTTGCTCAGTAACAGAAAGTCTGTGTTTTACTGTGTTTTAAATTGGCATTGATATCGATTCTGGTGATAAATGTTTTGATTCTCCAGATGGTAACAGATCAGAGCTAGAATCTCCAAGCTGTATATCTAAGCTTAGAAGATTTTGGAGTCCATCTTTTTTATAGGGGATCCCTATGCTTTCTAGTATGGACGCTCTTTTGGAAGGTCCTGAAGATGTAATTCTGCCCATGGGCCTTGGGAACCCAGAGCGGGATGGAGCCCATTAAATGGCTGGTATGAGTATGTGTTATCGGCCAGGGTGGTGGGATGGGGGGGTTATTATTTTATTATTTTTATCTCCTGTAAGCCGCCTTCAGCTGCCGTGAGTAGGTGGCATTATAAATTTTTTAAAATAAATAAATAAATGCCACTTCATAAATGAGGAACAGTAAAACAGTAATATAGTTGCACAGAGATCCACTCCAAACCATCCTGACTAAAGTTGCTTAATTATCAACTGTTCCTTGAAGAGATGTCAATAATTGGGGTATTTCAGTCCGAGATGATCCTTGGTATGCTATATTGCGAATAAAAAAATAATCTAATTTTAGTATTCTACCCATTGTAACTATGCATAATCTATTAGAATGCAAATGAACAGGGTCTGGCTTTGTGTGATGTCTATAAAGGACATCTTTGAAAAGGAGAATCCAGATTGTCTATGGCAGGCTAAGAAGTAATGCTGGAGACACAAAGTTTTATAGAAATAGCTCCAAGACTGTTCTGGATAGTCTTTTTAGCATTTGGGATCATTGTGAATCTTTAAAAATAATCCAATGATTAATATGCTGCTGAAAAAAATGACTATGCTTAGAGGAAAATCCTGGTTCTGCTTGATGTTAAGCTGGTATATTAGGCTTAAAGTATATGAACGACCCTGGAAGGGTCTTAGACAGGTAACATAAACGGAAGAGGAAAACACAGAAGCTGAGCCCGGTACTTGATACCTATTGTACTAGCAACAAGTGTGGTGATGATTGCTGTCTCTGTAGTGGTTGCAGCTTCTGTAGTGGTGGTTACAGCTTCTGTGGTGGTAGTGGTTATAACTTCTGTGGTGGTGGTTACAACTTCGGTAATGGTGGTTGGGACAGTAGTTTCTGAAATGGTGGTTGCGGCCACAGTTGGAACATCTGTAGTTTGGTGAATGGTTGGAGAGATTAAAACTAGGAGAGGGAAGTGCAAAAAACTGCTTTTAAAAGATACTATGATTTCAATTCTCTGGCTTTGCCAATTATTTGTTTGAAGCTAAACATGCAGGCATGTGAAGACAAAATGGATCAAGACACTTGTTCACACCTATGTACTGCCAAATGTAAACAGCATATAAATCTTCCAACTAAAGAATTCTTTTTTTCAAAAGAGAAACAAAGCTTGGGTTTCATTCTTTCCTTGGCGGTCTTATAGTAAGATTCCTCCATCTCAGAAAGACAGGATGGTTAGTTATGGGAGATGCTTGGAGTGTCTGAGATGAAGGGGCATGCAGAAAATGCTGAGGACAAGCAGAGGACAAACATGCAAACCCCAAACAGACAGTTTTCATAAACAAGCTATTCGTTTTTAAATTTTCTATTCATTGATTCAACAGATTGCTCTCTTTGTGGCCTTGAGAGCTTAACAGTACTCCAGCCTCTGAAGGCAATTAATATAGGCAAATCTGGAATGGAAAGAAAGGAATCACAAGGACTGTGGAAGGATAGAGAACGTATTTGTCTTGTCTTAATAAAGCAATATGAGTAAAGCCAATAACACTTTGATTAGCAAACTGAAATAGCAAAAAGCTCTAAGGAAACAAAACAATGCAGAACAAGACACTTTCAGTGATGAGAAATTCTAACTTTGTCTTATCATTTTAAGGAAATGAAGATATATGTTCAAATAAGAAAAGTAATATTGAATCTTTAAGTTGTTCCGCTAAAATAATATATATATATATTCCATTTTGCAATAAAACAGCCAGTTACTGCAAATTTTGAAGTAGTCCTCTTGGAAACATATTTATCTTTTTACACTCTTCATTAATTAGGATGATTCTTTTAAAAATGCTAGGGATGTTATTTGGATTGTTTTAAGCATAACAGAAATATTCTGATATTAGTAATGAAACACAAAAGAATCCATACTATAATAATGGCAAAACATTTTTTTAAAAAAAATATCATCTTATGTGTGGAAAGAGAAGTCGTCTCTCTGTGTGTGATTAATGCATTACCTCATGAGACAAAATGCATTAACAGAAATGATGTAAAATAGATTTGCATAAAAATTGCATATGGCAATGCATATGTATAAATGTAAAATTTAAATAATTACCCTATTTATACAGAAATAGACTAAGCATAATGGATGAGAGAGCACAGTCTGCGATTGAGGTGCCTAAAGTTGGTAAGCAATTCTAGATCCTTACTTTCCCTTCTTATAAGACATTTATTTTCCCTTCTTCTATTTCCCTCTGAAATTTAGATAGCTCTGTAATTAAGGGGTATAATTAAAGAACAACCCTCTGATTGCCAATCAAAGAAAGGATTACATAAATAAACCCATGCTTAATTTGTTCTGGACTCTGAGAATCTTATTCTTTATAATCTGCTTATAAACAAAGAGTTTAGTTAGATCTTGTTGCCAACTGCTAAAAGCTGAATGCATAGCCACCTTTCTGGAGAAGATATTTTTCAAAATTCTGCTGTAGAAATATCTGAAAAGCATATTCTTCAAGTGGATACTATGATGTGGAAAATTAAATGCACAAGTTCATTTACCTCTTGTCTGGTGTTGGTAAGAATGAGGTTGTCAAAGACGCAGATCACAAAGGAAAGAGGAAAGATAATTCTGTCTATCAGTGCCAAGGATTTCTGACAAGATTCAACATAGTCTATTATTCAGCCAAGATTTATTATGGGTAATAAAGCAAAATAACAATCAAATGTAGTTCCCTTAAAATATGCCAATATGTAATTCTTGTCTCGGAAGAAAGAAAGAACAGCTCATAAAAATGAGAACTTCAATATAAAGAGTTCCCCAAAACCACATACCCAAGTTTTGTAATACTATTAATAGAGGCACTAGTTAAGAATTTGTTTTTCTACTCATCCCCAATATACTTTTGGATATTGTTGCAGTCAAAGAAGGGGTAGGACATACAATAGGGACAGGTGAAAATAGTGAAGGAATTTGGAGAAATTGCCTTCTGTTTTACAGATGTGTTTATAAAGTTTTAGTAGAACTGGGTTTCAATTAGTAGCTGTGCTTTATTCTTATACATGTGGAACATTAGTTTATGCTTCAAGGATTAAGAAATTGTGAAGAAATGAAAAAATGTCACAATTCTGCTACATCTTTTTCAAAACCTCTGGGTGTTGCCATTTATTTTGCAGGAAGCATTTTGTGCTAAATGGCCCATTGGTAGGATAAATCTTAGTCTGTTAAAGTGGTAGAAATTGGCCCTAAGCAGCCAAGTCTCAATTAAATAGGCAATTAGATTTAGAAACTCTTAAGAAAACAGAGTTTGATCCAATTTGTTATGGACCAAGCACAGCAAAATTAAATTAACCCAAGATACCTTGAACTGTGGAACTATAGAATTTTATAGTTGATAAGCTTAGTCCCAGCAGTGGGTTTGGAAAGGTAGGAAAAGGTATTGTGAATCTTTTCCCTAAGTATTAGAGTAACAGGAAACACATAATACAGAAATTTTTCATACTTTGCAAATTATTTCATACTTCTAAATTATTTAGTTCATGAGAAATTTCCATGTCTTTTGTTTAAAAATAATTAAATTGAATTATTCCATTTCTGTATACAGTAATATGAAAAGGATTATACCTTTTACTATTATAAACACAAGAAAAGGCAGAGTTTGCTTTGGATATAATTAAAATGTCAATATGAGAATTCCACACCATTGCGTTACTGCTCTTTCCTTATTTAAGTCTATAGCAACATGAACAAAGAATAGCATTTAAGGCTGGAGTTTTGCTCCCAGTCTACTTAAATGAGAAGCTCAATCCCGAAGGGTATGAATGAGGAGCAAAACTATGCTTTTGGCTAATAAGATTGTAAATAAGTCTTTTTTTAGTCAGCAACTGGTGAAAATAAATCAGCCTGAGCTAAATAAAATGCTAAGAATACAATATAAAAACATGTACCCCTGGGTGTGACTATTCTTGATAATTTGGCTCTACTGCTTTTTGAATACTGATAGAAGAGAATATTTGTAGCTGAGAGTTGAAATGTGGGGTGTTGGTGCTCTCTGAGCTTGGCTGTTTTCTTGCAAACATTTCATTACCAAACTAGGGAACTACATCAGTGCTAGCATGACCTTCTGAATAGAATGCCCATGGAATCTATGATTATTTGAAAACAATTGGGCTTCTTCCTCCCAATCTTCTTGATTTTTTTAAAAATGACAATTTAATACTTAAAAAAGATTTCCTAACCTGATGCCTTTAGAAATTTTGGAGTTCAACAAAATCTCCAACTAACATGAGCATCTCTCACACACCTGGAGGACACTGGAGTGAGGAATGCTAAGGGGCGTGCATAAGCGCACCAGCATACCTACCGTCCCTGTCCTAATGTTCCCTTTTATTCGTATCCATTTCATGTATTCATAGTTATGTTTATACTTATATCTGTTATCTAATACATACTTGATGAAATAAATAAATAAATAAATAAATCTCAAGTTATTTATGTGAATGGAACTATGGGAGAGACAGAATAAATCCTATGTCAACCATTGTGCTAATCATGAGTCTGATGAGACAATAAATAAATAAATAAATAAATAAATAAATAAATAAATAAATAAATAAATAAATAAATAAATAAAGTATTTAATTAATCCTCCTGGTGATCTACAGTAATGCGATCTCATGGGATTCTGTTAGCTTACCCCAAAATCATACAATGGCAAAATTAAAATGTCAAACTTCAAAATAAAAACAAGAAACTCTGAAAAGTCTCACTTAAATGATTATTTGTCAACTTAAAACTACTCAATGTTGAAGAAATCCTGGTTTGATCAAGCAGACTGTCCTTGAACTAAATCTAATAGACTTTTTTCGTTCCATTTTGTATCCAAAGATATCCAAAGAAAGAATACAAAGGCAGTTACTTTCACTATATGAAAGGGAATAAATGCTAACATGCAAACTATTGGAAGGGTTCAGCTGAAATCAGTATCTGTGCACCTTTTGGACTTTTACAGACTGCTGTATAGCCTTGAGCTATTTTCCTTCCAGATTGTTGGTATTACAGGAACTATTTCATAAATTCAATTCCCATATTCAATTTAACCAAGAGAGAAATCCTCTCATTTTCAATCCTTTGGTATAATTTTAATTGTCAACTGAAGAACTTTTATGTAAGAGAAGATATTCCATTTCTTCAGAGTTCAATACGGGTTTTATCTCAAATGCGAGTTGCAGATAATATAAATAATCAAATTTTAAGATGATGTTCTTTTACAACAATTGTGATGTAATTAGTTAAGTTGTCCTTACAAGCTATAATAAAGCTTATGTGTTTGTATTTAGCTTCCCCCCCCCCCCGTATCTTATGTCAGCTAGCTTTTGATCTCTTCAGATTCCACAAAAATCATTCTCACACAGAGAATGAGCAGGAAGAGAGGAAGAGACATATACAGAAAGAAAAAAAATGGCTGCAGAATTAAACTGAAAAAGTACACATTCTCTTGAGTTATTATGACAAATGAGCCAGTTGAACTGCAAATGGTTCCCTACCACTGAAGAACCAAAAACTAGCCTATCCCCTTTGAAGTGAGCAAAAATAGGTTCACAAAAGTGAAGTTAGATGAAAGACCATAACAAAGATGAACACTTCATTATAAGTGGGGGGGGGGGAAGGGTAAAAACTGATGTGGGCCTAAATTTAAAATTACAACAGGATGAACATTTTCTCAACCGATATATATATTGGATTACTGCTCCAACAATCTCTAGCCTACTGGCCCCCAACCTTTTGGGCACCAGGGACTGGTTCCATGGAGAGAGGTTTTTCAGTGGAGCGGAGGGGGTGTGGTTTCATATGCTGCCTGCATTCCGCAGATGGAACTTTGCTTGTTTGCGCAGCCCAGTTTCTGGCATGCCAACGACCGGTGCTGGTCCATGGACAGGGGGTTGGGGACCTTTGCTCTAGCCAGTACATGACTTCAAATGGGAGCAGTAAGCCAACATATCTGGAAAGCATATTAGAATGAGAAAGGCTGAGTTTTGTTTCTCTAATAAAATAAAATTTCAAGGGTGCAAATGCAACTATCAATTGTGATGTAATTTTGTGTCACTTATTGGGCATAAAAATGGCCACTAAATGTGCATTTATTTGATGCACAAGAGGGGAGGTCTTAAGATTTTGGGAAGGCTCTTCACAGTTTCCATTACTCATGGATTACTTTGAGCCGTGCATTGTCACATGGTAACAATTAACCTTTTCAATGAAATGTTAATTCTTCAACAATTCTTTCAATGAACACTAATCTTTTCCTACATTAGTTTCATCTATTTTTGTTTCATTTATTACAGGGATGCTATCCATAACGTAGATAAACAGTGTCACACAACTTTTAATTAAAATATATAAATATAACTATAAATAAAACAATGTATATAAGATCAGGTTTAATATATAAAACTTTTAGCAATAATTGAACAAAAGAATCCTCATCTATTTTTAACAGTTCCTGTTAAATAAATCTGTGTTACTGGGATCAGATGGATAGAAAATGTAAGAACCTCAAGCAACACTAGGTAAATCCAGAGAAAATGCATTACGTGTCCTAAGATTGCAATCTGAAGAACCCTAGCGCACATGCTTTATACAGCATGAGTGAAATCCATGTAGAAGCATTTCAGATTCCTTTTTGACAGATGTGTAAGTGCCAAGAACTGGACTGCTTTAAAACTAATTGGTTTCTGCCAAAATTTCACAAAGCAATAACCTATATTGTTAGATATATTTTGGTTTCTGTACTGAAACAGTCACCTACAATTCTCATTAGAAAATAATATGGTTCTATCCATCCATATGAGTAAGCACTCTAAGACCAGTGCTCAGAAGTAATTTAACACATGCTTGGAACAAACAAGTCCAACTCTTATTCCATAAGATATTCCTACCTTCCTGAATTTTGAACTTTAATCACCATAACTAACTTAAAGCATGTTACTGGAGTACAGTATTATGGGAGCTGAGAAAGGTTAATACCAACCGGTACATCTTTGCCAACTACAGGCCACGTTATGAGACTAAGACACATAAAGATGAAATACATAAATTAGTAAGATCACAGTATATGAACTCTTAGCAAGGACTGCCCTCACAACATAGATTACTCAACAAAATAAGATTGCTATCATGGAATTATGTCTTCAAATAATAAATTGGTATTAATCATTATAATTTAACTTAAAAGTTAACTTAAACCAGAAACACTTTTTCCCAAAGCAGTGATATAGGAATTGCCAAATTTCAATATCTGTTGGACACATTTAGAATGTTGATGAAGCTTCATGGACAGCATCACCAAACAACGTTACAAAACATGATAACTTTTATATGTTACTTGAAGAAAATTATATAAACCACATTGCAGATTTGACAGAATGGAGAATTTTAGGTCTTGTGACAAAAGATTAGATTAGCAGAAGTGGCAAATTCCCTGCTGTGGAAAAAGCAAAGTAAAGAATAAGCTAAAGGTCCAGATGGAGGTCTATGAAAATAAGAGAAGGGGATCATCACCCTGTGAGTTTGGGATTAATTTTTCCTCTGGAGCTAAAGCTGAATTAAAAATATTCCATTGTTTGCATCTGCATAAATGTATGATAGAAGGAACTCAGCTGTTAAACACAAAAGAAAGAAGGGCCATATTTTCTTATTTGAAATATATCCCCTTATTGAGCATGCACTCCAGGCTGAAAGATAAAGGGATTCTCTGATTAGATACAGGAAACTGTTGAATATGAGAGACAGACATACTGCAAAGAGTAATGGACACCCAGTAGCATTTGAGTAGTGCTGACCTACAGTGGCTGGTTCTAAAAGCAAAATCATATGACTCATAAGCCTCCTTGGGTCATAATAAACCTTTAAAAATCACACATGGCAGCAAAGTTGTAAAGAAAGGGAGAGAAGAGTTGTGAGACCTCATAGGCTATATCCACCCTGATAGTCTTTTGTTCCCCTATTCTGTTCTCTCTATAATTTTAGACAATGTACTTTTCATCAAAGTCTAATAGTAGGAAGAAGTTCAAATTTATAGTTGAGAACCAAACAGCCTTAGCACTAGAGACAAGCTCCACATGCAACATGAAGACCCAAAAGAGCTGGATTTATTGCTTTCAGACACACTACAGGAGTATGTTTAATGGCTGTGGTATAAGAGTTCAGCTCAAACAGGCTGCCACACACAACAGATGTGCTGTTTCTAGTTCATTAGCTAAGAGTAAATGAAACCAAGGGACTCACAACTTTTCCCCAGAGTAAAGGTTTCCATTTAAGTTCTGTTATTCGAACCTCTATGTGCAAACGCCTTTTGCTTTTTCTAGCTGCAAAGAGCACAGAATATTGGTGCTCGACTTATCTTAAAGGAACATAGCACAATGGGCCTATTTCATGAATATATAAAGAACAGGGAAGGTAGCAATAAGTAGAAAGAAAACTAATAAGAACTATAGATAGATCAGTTTTGTTCATTTGTTATAAGTGCAAGAGAAAAATACTGTACCTCTTCTGCATAATTTTTAGGTGTTTGCATTTGACTATGGCTTTTGGGTGGGGTGCAAGGAGGTAGATACTGTAAGTGGAAGGGAAAATTAAGGCAGCTCGAGAGGACTTTAGAATAGGAAAAATTCAATGGTGTAGAAGCAAAGATACCACAAAACTGGCATTGATAATTGGAAGAACAAGGCATGTTATTTCTGAGATGCTAAAGGAGGAAAATTATGAATGTGAAAATAGGATAACAGATACTGTAATGAGATAGAGATAAAACAGAACATAAGATAATCATTTACCTATAATCTTTATTAATTTATATAATTTGTTTAGCCCTGTGGGAGATTGCCAATTCTTTTTTATTTTTTATTTTTCTATAGTTTCTATATTACACTGTTTTTAAAAGATATTTCAAAGTGTTCAAAGTATTCTAACAATTACATTGGAAATCGCCTTATGACCATTTTGGAGGATGAAAAATAATATAATAAATATTGTTATTAATACAAGTATATAATTTTAAACCAAGTTGTGTTTATAATGAAATAAGAAATAATATGGTTTGCTTTTGCTTTGACTGAACTTCAGAAAACCTCATTAGTTCAGAAAAACAAAAATAGCTAATATATACTTTTCATTTGCTTATATGGATACTTTTGTTTAACTAATATAATAGCTAGAAAGGCATAAAAGTTCATTCAACTCTTCATCATTTTCAAATCTTTTAAAATGTAATCATATACTTCTAAAAGTCCAGCAGTGCCATGAGCTAAAATGAACATGAAACCTTACATACTCATACAATTATTTAATTATTCAAAGAAAATTCTAATGGACTGTTAGATCACAATAATGACTTACCCAGAGCATGTATACAGAACATACTTTTGAATGGCTCATTTAATATTTTATGAACTCTGATGGAGAGCTAAACCTATTTCCAAAACAGTTTTTTTCCCATTTGGCAATGAGAGGAAATTGAAAAGGAAATAGACCACTAATTTGCTCTAAATCAAACAACTACAAAAAGATGTATACATGAAATAATTCAGTAAGTGAGATAATAGTGCCAAACTGAATGAACCATAAATGTGAGGACTGAAATATAGTTCTGGTGAAGAACTAGCATCTTAATTTTCTCTCTCTCTCTATTTCTACTCTTAATACATTTGATTTACCTCCCATTTCTGCATACAGAGTGAATAACTCTCTTTCTCTCTTTCAATGTGCATTATATCAGCCTTTTAAAAAGGCTGATATAATGCAGACTGGAATTTATGTAGCAATATATAATATGTATTTTGCAATTCTACTTCACAGAATCAGTGGATACTACATTTTGGAGAAGAATGCATTCTTTAAAGATTGCTAGAAGTTGAGTTTTCCGCAACGTATATAGAGTGACATCTCACAGCACTATCTAACAAACATTTCTACTTTCCTTTCCTTTTCTGGTGAAAGAGGCAGCAATGACAAGTGTTATGGAGTGGCTCTACTACTGTATCAGAGCACTAGCAATTGAGATCTATATATCTGGCAGGTAATTTCTTCCTGTCTAAGAACAGTATATGCGCCGAACAATAAACCTGTACTTGTTGCTATAAGCCTTAATTCTGGCTTTCACACAGGGCACAGTATGGAATAAGCATTCTTTATTAGTAACAAAAGTATATGTTGTCTGCTCAGGCACTGACCCTGTCAAAAAATGGTATACAGCCTGGGGTCCTGGGTTTCATGCAGTCCTCAGCCCCGTTTCAAAACTCTGCAAGTGAATGCTTTTTAGCTGTGATCATACCTACTGTTTGTTTCAATATCCATTAAATGGGCTCCAGTAGATCACCCAAAAGGGAAATCAATTCTTGACAGGGGGAAAAAAGCTTATTGAGGCCTAAACTGGGAACTGCCATATATTTACCCATAAAAACAAAAAAATCTGAATATATCTACATTTTTCTCTCCAAGCCACAAATGCTGAAATTAGGCAAACTAGTTTATTTTGACTATTCTTTCCAGTCTGGTATCTTAGATATGAAATGACTGGCAATTCTGGGTCATAATCCCACACATCTAGAAGAGATTGAATGGGAAAACACTGCTTTAGGTCACATCAATATTTACAAAATGGTTCATATATCACTGTAATTTTAATAATTTAAATATACAGCCTTATTCTATGTAAAATACGTTGGCCTGAAGGACATATTTTACAGCATTTTTAAAAACAGCATTTTAAAAGAACATTTATCTTGTTCTATCAATTCTATGTCCCAGAACTGTCAAGCCTGGAATTCTTAATACTTTCCAGTTTTACTTAATATTATTAAATCTGACCCTCCTATTCTCTACCCTTTTATACAATCTAAACCAAAGTGTTATTTTCTGCAGAGTGTAAGGTCTCCCTTGAATGCAAAAATAAGTGCATTTAAACTAATTTGCCTGCAAAGTATTTTTAAATTATATATATATAATTGAGTTTATTCCTTTTTTTCTGAAAAAAAAAAAAGAATAAAGAAATAATGGCTCTCTTTCTACCAAGAGGCGGGAGAAGGGGACAATGCATTTCATAAAAGCAATAAAAATCATAAGAAACTGAAGAGTCTGAAATAAAGGATACGTAAACATATATTTTTTTAAGTTCAAGATTTTTAATGTTACTCAAGGGATTGCAGAGAAACTGTAGAAATGAATAAAGCTGGTATAAAATGGTGCTCACCACACGAAGCAAGAAAGTAACTTGAATGCTAGACATCTGGGTGCCCAGAGTTTGAAATTAGTACCAAGAGGAGTGTGAAGGTAAATAAGAAGAAAAGGAGAGAAGATGATGAGATAAAAGAGAGGGACATCAGGAGGCATTTTCTGAAGGAGGCTACGAAGAAGTGAGAAGAAAAACCAAAACTTAGAATAGGAAGAGATGTGAAAAGTGCAGAGTTGTGAAGACTTGGAGGTAAGAAAAACAGAAGTGTAGTTAGTATGTGTTCTAGATAGAAAAAAGAGTGACAATGAGATTACTTGTGAGGAAAAGATAAAGGAGAATGCGCAAAGTTGTATTTCACTGCTATGTGTTCTTCTGATGTGAATAGGTAGACAAGCTTAGCCTGTAAAGGGAATTATCCAATATGTCAGCTAGAGAGAGTACTGAACCCAAGAAAGCAAGGATAACCCAGTTAGGAAGGAGGCAGACTGGGACTGGTAATGCCAAGGAGCTGACTGGATTTGGAGGAATTAGCAACGCAATCCAAGAGAGCTCAAGTTGCCAGAAGTGAGATTGCTTGTAATCTGAAGAAATGTGAAGGAGATACTGAGCAAGCTTCAGGGCACCAAGATTACAGTCCGTTGAATTCAATAGTTACGATAAATCTGGTTGTTTTTTGCATAGTTATTTTTTAATGCAAGTAATAAAGTGGAATTGCTTGTTTTTAATTTTGGCTCCATGAAAATACCAAAGTATAATTTTTGGTTCATAGCTACAAGCTGACCTTGAGTTTTATTCAGTCTTAGGGAAAGGAGGAGAGAAGTCCCTTAAAGCATACTTTAAGAGAGTTTAGGACAGTAGCAAGCTTGGATAAAGGGTTTGGGATATGTATATGAGATAAAACACTGACAGGAACTTGACTCCTGGGAGTTTTCCTTGGGGACAAAACAAGACTACCCCAAAAGAGTCAAAGTAACTTAGTTGCATACATAAAACTTAGCTGGGATAAAGCAAATCTAGCTAAGGGAAACATTAAATTAGTCAGAAACAGCAAAAGGTTGAATTCAAGAGATAGTTCAGTCATAAGATAGTTATCCAGCATAAATGATATGAATTAGAAGCTCTGCTATTAAACATAACCTTCTCCCAAGAAAAACACCTGCCAGACAACACAGACTCAAAAGGAGAGCATCTACCTCTCTGTAGAAAGGTAAGAAGAAAGCAGACCATGAAATAATAAGTTCCAAAACTCTATAATTGACTCAGCAGATGGAAACTAACTCTTTTCCAGTTGCAAACCTGAATTAAGTCTTAGGATAGACTTCCATTAAATGTTGTCTGTATGAAGTTTTGGGCTACAGAAATAGAATTTCCATCCAGATCCAAGTTGGCTGTGCTGGCATAGAATTTGGGAGATTCTAGCCCAGCACATTTGGATATCAGGTTGGAAAAAGGTACCTTAGATGGAAAGATGTTGCCTGAATTTATATAGTAAGAGTAAGAGTATGAGGCATTTCAGCAATTTTGTGGCTAGACTACCTTCCCAGGATTTTATGGATGTTCTGAACTTCATCAGGTCCACAAAAGATATCCTAGAGTAAATAGGATGAAATGAACAGGAAAAATAAAAAAAAATGTTTAAATAAATACCAAAGTCAATAAAATGATTGAATGTTGTGTTGCTTATCAGCATACAATATATATATAAATATATATATATGAGGTGGTTATTTTTAATAGATTTAGGACCAATCTTGCCAAGTCCAACCAATAAAAGCAGACTCATGATAAACTTTCAATAGAAATAATACATTTTTCAATATTTTATGCCCAAGACAGATCAATCTGTTACCCTTGTATTTGAGAGAGGGGAAAAAATCAATAAAGGGGAGAGGAGACTCTGAATTTAACAAAGTTAGATAGGCAAACTAATAGCAATTAAACCAATTGTTCCAACAAAAAAATAACCAAAAAAGCTTATATAAGAAGCTGGACAATTTCTGCAAATACAACTGAAACTATAGAAAAATGTAATTATTTATTTTCTGCTTGAATGAAGCAATATTGAAAGTTCAAAAGGAAATTAAATTTTACACTTTTGTTTTTGCCCAAGTTATATTTAACTTGAAAGCCAGTTTAGTATAGTAGTTTAGCCATCAGCCTCAATACCCGGAGATCAATGAGTTCTAGTCCTGCCTTTAAGTACAAAGCCAGCTGGGTGGCCTGGACCAGTCACTGTATCTCAGCTCTAGGAAGAAGGCAAAGGCAAACTACTTCTGAAAAACCTTGAAAACAAGAAAACTGCAGGGACTTGTCTAAGCAACCCTCAAGAATTGGACTTTCAATTGAACGGAAGAAAAAACAAGAACTTTAAAACCCATTTTCATTGTTTCCAATATTCTGCAGGGTAACTGACCCAGAAGAGAGTCCTCAGCCAAAACAAATAGCTTATTTCTTATTTCTGAGGAATCATACCTCAGAAATTACAGAATGAAAGAAGCAGAGTTCAAAACATATGAAAAGGAAGCTAAGGAAGGGTGTATCAGTAAATATTTTGTGTGGGCAATGCATTTTGTGGATACTCTTACACATTTTCCTCTCTTAACTTTAAATTTCAGGAATGATTAACCTTAACCCTAACTTTAATATTGCTCTATGAACAGATTTCTATAACATTCCTAGTTTAAAATAAGGATAGAACAGGCAAAAATCTTTCATTCCCTGAAAGGAAATCAAGTATATGAATGCCCTACCAAGAAAAGCATCAATTTCTCTCTGATGACCTTGGAAAATTGATGCTATTCCACAAAGGTGGGCTTAGAAAAGCACAGCATCTTCACTATATTTTATAATCAGAAGAACCAATGTTCATGAAAGAGAACCTTTCATAATATTGCTTGAATTTTTTTTTTTTTTTTAAATACACCAGGAAGCTTTTTTTTCTTTTTAGAAAAGATAATATTGCTTGAATTTTTTTTTTTTTTTGAAATACGCCAGGAGGCTATCTTTTCTTTTTAGAAAAGTATTTTCAAGTTCGTAACATGTCTAGAATAGAGATATACAAGTACATTTCCTGAACTCCATGCAGCTCCATAAAGTCCTTGGCATGTTTAAAGTTGCATTTTTATGAAAGGAAAAAAAAAAGGAAAACTATTAAACAAATGGGCAGCAGTCACAAATCATTTAAACTATGTTATATTTTAATTAAACGTCAATTTATATTAAATTAATTGCTATTTTTGTCCTGGCCCTACCCACTTTTTGAAGTGCTCCTCCAAGCTGTGGATCAACTCTCCTATAGAAAATTCCTTGTTTTCTGAAGACTGGAACAAAGTGGCCTAGAGGCCTTATGTGATATATTCCTCCTTTATAGTGCTCTGAAGACCGAGAGCACACTGAGGACTCAGGGTTTTTCATTTACCAGTCATCCATCCATTCTCCTTCCATTCTTCGCACGGTGCTGAACCAGATGTGACTTCTCTGCATTACTATGTTAAGCAGCAATAGCAGCAAAAATCAAATAGATCAGTAAAATGCATCAGCCAAAGCCTATCATGCATACATGCTCAGCAGCAACTGAAATTTAATGGTCAACCCTTTCAATGGTCTTCTAAGCCCAGAAAGAGGAGCTATATCATCTGACAGTGCTTTTCTGATCTTATCCCTCATACCATTGAAAAGGTTAACACAGTGCATGCGTAGTGATTCCAAGAGCCAAGCCTGAGTCACACGCCCCCATGCCTTTTTATGCTGCCAGTAGATACAATACCTGAGGTTGGAAGAACTTCAGAAGTGTAGCATCAAATACAAGGAAGGGAAACATGAGGAGAGAAAGGAAAGAAAGAACACAGAAATATATAAAACCGCTACATAAATACAATCTACAAACATGGCAGCCTGAGGCTGTAAGAAAAAGAAAACATTTTAACCCATCATTTCCAATCAATAATACTGTAATGGCCACTCAAACCAGTACAAGAAGTTGTGGTAGATTCAATTCCTTTATTTTTTTAATCTGGGGATTAACGTTCCATCCTGTTCATGGATTTAATTCAACAAGACTACATACTGTTGGCTTTGATTTATTTTCCTTGAGGATTAGGAGAAATTCTACTCAAGTGCAATTTATTGCAAGTTCATTACCATTTATATGTTTATGATGGATGAGACACTATAGCATGCAAATAACCACAAGTCAGTGTTTTTTCATTCTAATCCCCTGGCTCAAATAACATTTATGAAAAATGGAAACCGTGGTTCTTTTCTCATTCATCCATCTATCCATCCTCCCACCCACCCAATGTCTCTTAAATTTGTAGTAGAAAAGAAAATGGCAAGGTTTGTTTCATTTCAGACAACTCCAAATGCTTAGCCATGGTCTATAGAGATCATTCATTAATAATCTGAGGAATCTGCTTTTATTTAGACAGCCTGAAAAAAACTCACTTGTGAGATTCCTTTGAAAGCCTATTAAGGCTCTCAGTCCATAAAGTAATTGCAACATTTATTGAATCCTTATTGAATTCCAGTTGTAACACTCCACCGTTATTTGCATACTGACAATGCATTCAACTGATAATGTAGTATGGCTTTTTGCTAGGTGTCTGCAGTACTCACAAAGCAATGTGAATAAGTGCACAATGTACTTTCTTTAGCATCAGCATATACACTGTAACTACAGCACATAACAGCTACAGCTAATCATCACTACAGATGAGTTCCAGGACAGCATGTTGTTTATTTACACTACATAAGAAATTGCTGGAAGGAATGAAGAAAGCTAACAAACCCTATGCAAATGGCATACATCTGCCTATGCTTCTGATTTTTGGCAAACCATTTCTGATTTTGACCACATGTAGCAAACAAGTTATTACAGTCAAAATGTTGTATCAAAATAGGATCCTCAACTACTGGTAGCATCACACTGGGTTTGAATCCAGATTCAGTTTTAAAGTTTAGTCAATGTAAATCATAACTGGTACACAATGTTTTCTTGGAAAATTTCCCTTTTATATATATGAAGACAAAGGAAGGTACAGTGTACCTGAGACAGAGAAAATTGCTTCAATTCCTTTTTGTACTGATAGACTGTGATTTGTTATATTTAACTGCAGCTGCTATACTTATAACCTCAAAATTAGTTCAAACTCCAGAAATAATTACAAACACATTTGCAATGGTTGTATGTTATTGCTGACAGACATATTCAGATTACTGACAAAGTTATAAATACAATAGCTATCAACATCTAACAGATTCAAGATTAAAGCTTTTATAAAAATAGATTAATATTTGAATACTAATTCTAATACTAATTCTAATACAGTAATAAAATTCTTGGATTTTTATCATCTATGGATCTTTAATTTTTAAGAAAAATCCAAGTTTAGTGTATCAAATGACTGCAGAGAGTAACACAAAATCCAGTTTGCAAAGTACTTCCTATTCATTGCCTGCCAAATTATACATTTTTCTCCTGCACAAGACAAATACTTTGGGTAGAAATGATTGGCAAGAAAATATATATAAAATATGTTGAGTGGTTGCCTGCTCAATGACAAATGTGAAGCAATTCATGTTTCAAATGTCTATTTAACGGAATGATTTTTCCCACATTTTACAATTGGGAAAATAAAAAGCAACAATTAATTATATAAAGCACAGGCCTGAACAGAAATTGAGATCTTCCTGGAAACGTGAAGAATGTTAAGAGCAAGCTTTGTTTTGTTTTCACTTTCCTGAGGGCTGTTGAACTTTCACTTAGTTTGACAATTTTTTTCACAAAGAGTGTTTTATTCTACCATGAATCTAGAAGTTGTGACTTTTTCCTCCTGAGGGTCATCTGTTGACTACAAGGGTGCTGGGAAAGGGCAATAATGCATTCCTAGTTTGTCTCTTATGGAGGAGATTGGATATATATATATATATATATAATATATACACACACACACACACACACACACACACACATGTAATGTACATTTCTCTGTAGCAATGAGCATNTATATATACATACACATACATATATATATATACACACACACACACACACACACACACACACATGTAATGTACATTTCTCTGTAGCAATGAGCATCATTGAAACTGCTGAATTTATAGACACACTCTCACACTGAGTAACCTGATTTCATTACAGTACTATTATTTGCTTTTTATTATTTCTAATTTCAAGTGGAAGTATTCAAATTACCGTATATCTTCTTTCCTGCAACGACATGCAATAGCTTGAGCAAAGTATATCCCCCCATTACTAATTAAATCGTCCCTTGGTAATTAGGAGAATTTGAGAATTTGAATTTGAGAATTATTTTTATATTGCTTAAAATGTACCTCATGTGGGAAAGCAGTTTTCCTTGATAGAGAATTCATCTGCTCTAAGAGAGGAGAAATAATGTCCTTCTGTTTTTGGCATTCGACCACTCACGAGTCTGGAGGCAACTTTTTACCAATTGACTTTTTTCCCTAAAGGCCAGATTTCCAGGGAAAATTGGAGATGGAATATTCCCTTTCTTGGCAATTCCTGGGGCATATAAAGAGGCTTTTTCCATAACTGCAGAGGTATATAATCACTAGTGTTCTACCAGCCATGGGAATTTCAACTCCCATTATCTCACACTATTAGAAATAGCAATAGCAATAGCAATAGCACTTGGACTTATATACCGCTTCATAGTGCTTTACAGCCCTCTCTAAGCGGTTTACAGAGTCAGCATATTGCCCCCAACAATCTGGGTCCTCATTTTACCCACCTCGGAAGGATGGAAGGCTGAGTCAACCTTGAGCCGGTGAGATTTGAACTGCTGAACTGCAGCTAGCAGTCAGCTGAAGTAGCCTGCAGTACTGCACTCTAACCACTGCGCCACCTCGGTTCTTAAATAGTGTTCTTGAAATTCTTGATAGTGGATAAAAATATCAAATCCAGTCTAAACATCTGGTTGACTGTGCAACCAACCATAATAATAATCAGGACCAAATCTAAAGCCCTACATCTGACTAGGAAAAATCACGGATATGAATATAGGATGGGAGGGACACATACTGGAAAGTAATACATGAAAAAATAATTTTGATATCCTGGTGGATCACAAGTGGAATATTACCCAACTGTGATGACATTGTAGCAAAAAAAGTAAATGCATTTCCATACTGCATCAACCAAGTGCAGAATCAAGGTCAAATATGTTATTGTTCCTCTTTATTCTGCACTGGCCAGACCATAATATATTGCATCCAGTTTTGGGTACCACGATTTAGAAGGTACATTGATAAATTGGAGCATGTCCAGATGAAAGAAACTAAGATGATAAAGAGCTTGAAAGAAAAAAAAAACATTGGAACAATTGGAGACACTGGATAAGCTTAGAGTGAGGAACAGAATACTATGAGGAGATTTGATAATTGTTTTCAACAATCTGAAGTTATATAAAAGATTAGGCAGCACTGTGATGTGTTGTTCCAGAAACACCCCATAAGAAACAATTATAAGGATATAGACTTCAAGTGGACATCAGGAAAAATTCTTAATGGTAAAGAGTTGTTCAACAATGAAATATACTGCATGTGAAGTGGTGGGCTCTCTTTTTCTGGAGGCATTTAAGTAGAGGCTAGATGATAATCCATTGGGAATATAATAGTAGTGGATTCCTGCACTGGGCAAGGATCACACTAGATGATCTCCAAGATCCCTTTCAAATCAAATCTTAAAATATGATTCTAAAGGCGGGGGGAGAAAGAATTTTATTATCAGATTTGTTGCATAAACTGTTTAGGTTGGATTGTCTTTCTCATAGCAACATATACAATCCAGATGCTTGCTTGTTATTACTGTCACAATATTATAAGGTTCAAAAACTCTGGATCTATTTCAGATGGAAGCAGAGCTTGTGGTGCTTTGCTTTTCTAATCAAGGATTCCATAAAGTAGAGTGGAGCAACTGTTGCCTGAATGAGTCTCCCTTGTTTTGTAGCTTCTAGTTCTCCCAAGACTCTTCAGCCACCAAATTACATACTTTTTTTTACTTTTAGCACTTTATATATGTATATTAATACTTTGAAAGGCTTAACATAACCAATTCACTGAAAAACAACAAAACAATTCTCAAACACCCCCTACTCCAAAGACTGAAAATTCTGGCTAGATGTTTTTTGCAGATGTTCCTTCACTACCATGCACCATTGTCTCAGATATTCACCTCACCCTCCCCAACCCATTAGGTGTTAAGAGTAACTTACATTTTTAGCTTACAAAATGGATTTGCCACACAACACTGTAAACGTTACCAATCAAAGATGAAGACCACTGCTAATCACACCCAAAGCAAAGTATAAGAGGCAGAATACTAGGGACTAGTTAGATAACAATTATAAAATGAATATCCATTTGAAAAATAGCAACATAGAATATTACCTAAAATATAAATGATGATGGTTATAACAAAAGAAAAATGATTCTATCAAGCAATCCCCAAGGAAGAATACTTTCATAGTATTGAAGGGATGACAAATTGCCATAAATGAAGACGTCTAGTAAAATGATATACATAATACCAAAAATATATATAGTGGAATGTTGGTCTGTTTTAAAATGTGTTAATATTTGATAGCATCATGTCATAAATGAATATTGAAAAAAATGAAGTCAGAAAATGAGTGATATGGTCTAAAATAAGGAGTACAACTCAAAACAACCTTTTAAACAAATATTGTAGGATCACAATTGTCCATTTTTAAGAACCTCAAATGATTATTTTATTATTTGAACTGCTTTCTTTTGCAACTCACTTATTTTAAGTATTAAAACAATCCACCCTCCTTATGTATAAATGCAAAATTTAATATCAGTAAAACATAATAGACATGTCAATATGTTGGTCTATGTTTCTATGTAAAAATTAGCTACGAACTATATTAACTTCATTTAAACACAAGTGATGAAAAACAAAGGCTATTCAAATGTTACTCTCCTGGCCTTGCGTTGGGAAAGAGTTAAAAGCTGGACATAGTATAAAACTGAAAGGATTTAGATAGAGACCCTTTAGGATTTATTGAGCTATTCTTTGGAAACTCAAGGTCACTTAAACCTATTTTACAAAAAGTCTATTTTATTGCAGCAGGAAAAATGACTTCTGTCCAATTATTTCACCAAGGAACAGTAGCAGGCAATCACTTGAAATCTTCAACTGTACACTGAGTCTTTTGAAATCAGAGCAATAACAACAGTACAGCGGCAAACAGGGTCTATGGAATATTATTAACTCTATTGTGAATTCCATAACCAACATGTACCTTGTTTCATAAAAGACTCAAATGCAAAAGAAAGGAAACATCAAGCACTTGCATTTCCTGTCTCTTAGCATCTCAGTCATGGCCATAACTATTGTAGACAGTAGTCAAAGTTCTATTTAGTCATTCTAAATCATGTCAGTGAACAGTGTGTGGAGTTAGGCCTGTTCTCTGCATTGTTGCATCTACTCCTTGTCTAAGTGTTGGGGGAAACTAAGCAGCACAATCCTGGTCTCCTACTCCTTATCTTATTGGTTGCATTATTTAAAATGCTCAGTTAAATCTCTTGAAAACTTCATAATTTGTTCTCTCAAGCATTTACATGTATTCAGTAATGTGCAGAAAATTTCAGAAACTAAGGAAATGGTTGGGCAAGATTCATGCCTACAACATACCAGGACCAAATTTCACATATCAATGTATCAACTGCCACCTATATATTACAAAAAGTTTTCAACACCACTCACACCTCCAGCTCCACATCTCTCACACCGAAGAGCTGCATCTGCATCCATATTACTTACCTTCATTCAGTGGAATTGGAGATTCCCCTGTGGCAGGCTCACCTTCTCCAATCTGTGTCCTGCCACGCAGATTGAACCTGTAGCGTGAGATAGGATCCGTCCTCTGAAGTAAAAACTTTGTCTGATTAGGAGAGAAGACCTCTACCATTGTTCTGCCAGTTTTGGATCCGTTAACTGAAGAGAGAGGCAGGCTGTGTATGCTTCAGTCTTTTTTTCAGAAACATGCTCACCTACACATTTGACCAACTCTTATCCTAAGATAGCACCCAACAAAGGCCCTGACTTTTGTTAAGATAATAGATGGAAGATAATAATAATAATAATAATAATAATAATAATAATAATAATAATAATAATAATAATAATAATAATAATAATAATAATAATAATAATAA
>QLTV01000419.1:2556156-2622716 GCA_003457575.1 Thermophis baileyi
GTGACCCCCCTCCCCGCCCCCTCCCCGTGCGGGATGAGGTGACAAAGGGGGCATGGCACCAGGGGTGAAATGCTCCCGATTCAGGCTTGCCTGCAAGTCGCCAGACAGCTGATAGCGATGGAAGCGGGAGACTTCGCCCGGACGCCGCCATTTGGGTTCTTTTACCCTCTGCGCATGCGCAAAGCGTTCTGCGCATGCGCAGAGGGTAAAAGAACCCAAATGGCAGAGTCCGGGCGGGTGGGCGAAGTCTCCCACTTCTGTCACTACCGGCTGTCTGGTGACCCGCAGGCACGGCTGAACCGGGAGCATTTCACCCCTGCAGTGACTGTGGCACCAAGATGGCGGGCTAACGCGTGCAGCGACCCCTGTGAAATGGTCGTTCGACCCCCAAAGGGGTCGCGACCCACAGGTTGAGAACCGCTGATTTAGAATATCAGGGGTTAACCCTATATACTGTATCTCTTCCAAGGTGTTATCAATGACTGTTGGAGATTCAGCACCACAACAGATCTAAAAACAAACAGGTTCACTTGGAATGCAAAAGAAATTTGGCTGATTTGCCAAATTGGAATTCACTGGACCACAGGCAGGAACACAACTGACATAACCTGCAAATCTTTGTCTCAAAATATATGTTGGCTCCAATATTGGGTTAAAAGGCTTCACATATAAAAATTTAGAAAGTTACATATAAAATAAAGTATTAAAATTGCATTAAAAAGAGCATATACAAAGAAAAATGGTTTATTTTAGATACAAATTAAGGCTTGCCTTTTATTTTTCCTTTTATGTTTTAGTAGTGATATGAATCTTTTATAGTGCTTTAATATTCAATATCACACTATTAGTCTTAAGATTATAAATCTGTTGGACATTATTTAGAGTCATTGTGGAAAGACAACAAATAGCAGCAGCAAATGAAGAATTCAATAGCCACATTAATGGTCAATAGTCAGAATTTACAACAGGGCTATGGAGCTAGAAGAAGAAAAAAAATCTCCAGCTGTTTCAGAATCTTTTCCAGTTGTGACTATTTTCACCTCCACGAGTATGTTGTAAAGCATATAAAGCCTAGAACAATATATTTTGATGCTCCTTTGTGCCATTATTCTTTGTAATATGTTCTAATACCACACTTTGTAGAAAAACTTTGGACTGAGGATAACTTATGGTACAAATGTACATGTTATAAACAAGTAACTTCTCTCAGGATAACTCACCATCCATGATATAACCATATTATTTTTTGCTGTTCCTGATCCTTTAACTCCTGAAGGGTTAAATTCGGGGCCTGAAATAAAGGTAAATACTGAGCAATAATATTTGTCTCTATCTTTTTAAGCAATACCCCACTGTTTATAGACAGAAAATCTAGAATACAATGCTGACACATTTACGAGACCCACATATTTTTAATTACACATAAAATCCAGAAGCCAGTCAATTAGACAGTTGATTTCAATAAAAGAATAAGTTAGGCAACCATTTCTGCTACTACTGTGCTGATAGCCATTATCTCCAGGTATTTAATAATTTGAAAATGGAGTACAGTACAAAATGGGGTCAGTTTGACAAGGAAAATCTATCTGTATTATTTGAGATTTGGAATATTTTATTGTTTCAAATACTAAACCTCAAATTCCAAGTGTGCACTTGATGATATTATAATCTGAAAACTGATCAGCATGAAGATACTTGGTAGACTGCTGAATCTGTCAGAACAATTTCATACATTAGTTTTCAGTTATACAGCAAAAAAGTCTTCCATGTACATGTAAGAATGGAATAGTATAATATATTTGCAAGTATGCCTCTTTCCCAGGAGTATTTGCCACTTGCGGCATCTGTCCATGTTTGTGTCTGCATAGTCATTGCAGACTTTTTTTCAAGCTTTCTTTTCATTTTAAGGGTATACATGAATTCAAGCCAGTTAGCACTTACGTGCCCCATTTGTATGGTATCGTTCAGAAGGCAGACTGGGATAACTGCTTCCTACATCATTCACAGCTATTACTCGGAACTGATAGTTGACATATGGTGCAAGGCGCAAGATGGCGGAGTTCACATTTCCTGGGTAACGGGAATGGTTATGCCAAGTTCCAGGTTGGAATTTATCCTCCTCAAATTCCACAATATAATCTAGAAGACAGAAATGTGGGATCCCCTAATTTGCGATGTAATTACTGGTAAGTAGGCTTATCTTGAAATACAAACAATGAACAAAGCATGAATGGTATCATTTCCCTCACCTGTAATTGGACTGTTATTGTCATCACCAGGAATCCAAGTTAACCGCACACTCCTTTCAGCAAGGTCTGTTAGTTCAAGGTCACGGGGACGTTCTGGACGTGCTACCAGCAAAACAATATGCAAAATATAGGTTTCTCTAGTGAGTAGTGAAGGTCCCAGTCCTTTAAGGCTTTCCATTAAAGTTCATGTCTCTATGTTGTACATGGTAATAAGGTCAAGTCTAAACTTGTCACAGAAAAAGGTGGGAACTGGATATTAAAACAAGTGGTACTACTTCAGACTGATACTGAATTATTAAAGTATAGAATTCTCTCTCACACAAAAAGTAGTCTGAATAGACAATTCTCCAGGATATGCTACTTTTTTTTTCTTTGCAGGGAGAATTTTATAGGGGAGTAGTGCAAAATGGCATTCACCTGGCAACCTTGAAATACCACAATCCATTCTTTGTTTCAAATTTTATACCATTCTGTGGCATGGATAAATGAGGTCGAAGGCTCTACAATTAGAGCCAATTGTTTAGAAAGAGTTTTAGATTTTAGAGAAATAATAGGTAAGAATATTTAGGGATTGTTACCCTGATTCATGGAAGTACAGAAGAAAATTGTAAAAAACACTATACTATTCCAGCATCATTTGTGGTCTGCCCATATGGATGTGTTGCATTTCTCTTTATCAACTGTATAGGGATGTAGAAAACATTTTGAATTAAAACTGTTTCAAATTTAAATCATCCCGTTTTTTTTCATCCCAAATGGGATGTTTTAAGCATTTTGGAATTGTTTTTGAATTTGAAACACTTGGTGTTTTGAATCTGAGTCAGAGTGGCTCAAAATTTGAAACACTTTCAAAATGTGGCTTGTTCCAACTGCAAAATAGTCTTAATTTGAAAATGTTTTGCAGATTCTAAAAATGCCACTAATAGCCCTTTCTGAATCTAGCTCTAGCATGGGAAGCAGGCAACTTCCCCCCCACACCTGCATTTGGCATTACAGTTCCAGGTTTGGGAAAGAAAGCTTTGGAGATTCAGCAAAATCTATGGATTGAAAAGGATGATAAATATTTGTCATCTCCATGCTACAAACAAGGAAACTTAAAGTAAATGCAAACATTCATACAGGGAAGAGAGGAAAATGATTGTCAATATCAGAATTGTGCATTCATCCTAGTAGCCTAAACTAAGCTGTAGTTTAATGACTCCTAGTAGTAGATTCATTTACTTTTACACGCTATGCAACAAGCTGTACAACAAAATTCAAGACGTCTTCCCACTTATGGCAGATATGACTACTGCTGAGGGATGAGTAGCCCAACCCAAATTATACTTTCAGTAGAACTTTAATTAAAGTTATTGTGATGACTAAGCAGCAACAAAAGAAAAAAAATACAAAGAGATTTATGGATTAGTAATGATTACCTGGGGGTGGGGTCATACGGTTAACAGAAGAAGGAGCTGCAAAGTAAGATATTAGCTGTTTAGAGAGTTAGGGTCAATAGTTAAACATACGTAATTGAAGGGTTATAGTATAGCTTTTAAACCATGGGTTAACAAGCTGCAATCAAAGTTCATTCATTTGGTTGACAGAAAACAGATTGCGGGTTTCCTCTGGCACAAAACCAAGCAACCTGGCCTCTAACCAGTAACAGATCGCCTGATCATCTGGCTGGTGGGAACAACATAGCTTACATCCTTCTGATAATGAGAGTGAGAACTCAGCAATATGCGCTGAATTGCGTGAAAGGGATAAGGATGAGGAAGGGAGAGAGATGAAGTATATGTATTCCTTTGGTATCAGTCAGTTTAGGTAAAAGGGGTACACGTCAAATAAATGTGCATGCACATCTCCAAATCCTTGTACAAAGACAGAGTTGTACAAAAAAACAACAACAACCTGGTACAAAGGCAAAAGGATGACTAACCCATATTTTAAATCAAGTTTTAAATCAAACTAGTACTTTGAAGAGACACCTAAACATATTTAAATTATTTTTTGCATCTCTTCACTACCTTACAGAGAAGACTGAAATATAAAGGAACTACTGTGTTTGATCAGCTTTGAGAGACACATCTTTGTTTTTCACCATTAGGACTCCTAATTATTGTGTACAAGCAGGATTATTTTAAAGCAGTAAATAATGAAAATAAGTCAGCCAGTTGACCATGGGTAATAGAATATTCTATTTTTAAAGAATTATGATTGTTTCTTTTTTTGCTGTATATTTCATCTTCTATAATCCAGAGAAACAAGTCATAACTTTTGCCTAAATAAGTTGTCTACGATACTTAGAATGCACCTCAAATTCAAGAAATTTGAAAGGAAGATTTACCAAGTACAGTGAGATGGGCTCTGGCAGTATCCTTGTCTAGTTCAGTGCTAGCCACACAGGTATAATATCCTTGATCTTTTTCTGATACTCCATGTATAGTCAAACCATCTTCTTCTTTCTTCATCCTTTCAGTGCAGAAGCATTACAAGTAAAAACACTATGGGAACACACCTCTCTTAGAAAAGCATGAATGACAGCTACTGATGTGCCTATTACTGTATACTTTTGTAAAAGCGAGGTAGAAATTAAATAATATCCTATAACATATTACAAATTGGTTTCTTGAACCAAGAAAAGTATTATAAAATTAGAAAAACAAAATAATTAACTTTAAATTATTTTATTTTCTTATCAGTCAAGGATGTGCATCTCAAGTTGATTTATTTAAAAATATGGTTTGAACAAAATCCTTGAGGATCTCTAGTTTTGATTTCGCTGGATGCCTATTAACTATTTGTTGAGAAGGTTTTAACAGTTGGCTGTAACTGTATTCCTATTTGAAATGATTGCAGAGGGCTAAACAATGGCACATACGAGGTGAAACATACTGTATCTACAAGTGAGAATTAGATTATCTATTTTTTCCCCCATTTGGGGAAGTGAGCAGGCAGATTTTTCTTTACTTTTATAACTATTTTAAAGCCAACGGGTTTTGTGCATTTTTAGCCCAAATGATGGAAAATCACGCTTTATTTTGGAAGCCTCATCTCTGAAATTTTACAGCGTAATTGGAGGACTATGTTTTGAAAGACAGTGATTCTGGAGTTGCAGGATGCAACTCCAGAGTCACTAATGGAATAACATTGTAAAAAAAAAGAAAAGGTTTAAAATTATGATTTATATGTATATATTTTTTTTTTTAAGTTTATGATTTAAAAGTTAGCATGTTTAACTCACATGCACATATATGAGTGAATGTGCATGAGCACACCCATACAAAGGGTTTAATTTAGTTTATTTTGATGTTTTTGTAGACATTAATTTATAAACTGCTTTTTTGATTAATTTCCAAATGCTGCTATGCCTGGAATACTAAACAGAGACATACCTAATAGATCATTCTTCAAGGGAATCTGGCACACTTAATTATGTTGGTATGTTTTCTGAGATTTTTTTTTTTATGATCTGAAAACAGCCTGATAAATAAAAGCTCATTAACTTGAAACAAGGAGACTGAACTTCTGAGAATTTAAAAAGGAAAGTGTTACTTAATTTTTTACCAAGTAGATAACTTTAAAAAAAACAAAAAATGATTTAGTTTTAAAGTTACAAACCAACAAGCTCAGTCTAGAAAACATATTGTACTGTTTTGGAGAGAAATATATACATTCTCCATTTTAAATGACTAAGATAAAATTGAAGGCATCAAAAATGTAGTATTAAAAAAGAATGACATATATACATAAACATTGTTTTTCAGAAGTGGTGTTTTTAAATGAGCAAGTAAAAAATCAGCAATTTCTGGTGAAAATAACATCATTAATTTTAGAACATAATTTTTAACAGGAGATATCAAACATTTTTTTCAGTTATTTATTGCTCCTTCTATTTCTATATACAAAATCTGGCTTTTGCTATTACAATTTTTTTCCATCATCAATTTACTCCTCTTCCAAATAGCAATAGATGTAATTCTCACAATCAAAATGGGAAAATTCTATAATAATTACTTGTATCCTAGAGAAGGCTAAAATTTTGAGAAATATATCATCTAATAAAAGAAAGATGAAACTGACCTGTTTCCAAAGTAGATGGGAATATCATCTTTAAGCCAGGTAACTGTAAGCCGTAAAGTGGCATCATGTCTTGTCTGGCACACTAAGTGAATTGTGGAACCTTTCTTTGGTATAGCATCTTTGGGTCCCTCTATGATCCTTGTGGGATCTGCAAAGAGTTAGGTAGTAGCCTAGGATTATTAGTGAACTATTTAATTTATCTGAAGTCCTCAAACTAGTCTCTTCAAGATGTTTGAAGGGAATGGAGTTAGGGGAGGCTAGTTTAAGCACTAGGAAATAGAATCTAATAAAAGAATGTAACACTGACAGATTGTCTACTATTGCTTTATTCATCATGGAATAAGTGATGATAAATCTGGAAACACCTCCATTTCTATCATTTATTTTTACTGATATTTATCCACTCTTAGGCCCTGCAATCCTTCTTGTATTCACCAGACACATTTTAATGCACACCCTAGTACCTTGGAGGTGTAATTCAGCTCAAGAGATTCAGCCCCACAGATGGCAATAAGTTTCACCCCAAATTGGGATGGCAAGGACACAACCAATATGTAACCAATCTTTCAGATAAATCAGCAAGAATTCTTTGTTGTTGTTATTGTTGCATAATCTTTATCTGCAGTTCACAGCATCTGCTCAGAAAAATGTTTTAAGGAAAGTGCAGTGCAAATAATTTTCCTTCAGTTCCTTCTTTTGGTTCGTTTCCCTCTCTCATCTTTCTTTATATTTTCCTGCTGCTTCTCCTTCCTTTTCTGAATTCCTTTTATTCTCTCATGGGCATCCATGAATTGGATAATGAAACAAGACTGAGTGACAGGTTCCTCTTTGAGTTGAAGCTTCTGGCATTTCTATCTCTGTTGTCAAGCTCAAGAAACCCTTCATAATGTTTAGATAAATAGAATGGAAATTGTATTAGCTTGTAGGGTATTAGGTCATCTTTTGCAAGCTTGAGGGTCTTTGGTCTAATGTTGAACACATAGCAAAGATTTACAGAACTTACGATTGAAGAAGTCCATTTAACTGTAATTTAATGTGCATTATTCCTATTCTTTCCAATTGCCAAATTAAGCTTCACTAAAACATCACACCTTCTTTATGAATAGGATATATGCTATGGATGGAAACCACATCTCTCCCCACTATTTGGAAAATACCTGTTGTTTGCTGAAGCAGAAGCCACCTTACCTTTTATTTCCAAACGAACCTGGTTCTGTGCTTTGCCCAGAAGATTGGTAGCCACACAGGTGTAAGTTCCCTGGTCTTCTTTCCGAGCCCTGATGATTTCTAAAGTTCCATTCTCATGTGTTTTATAGTTGCCACCATGCAGTGTACTTCCCTGGCCATTCTTAAACCTCATGAAACAAGAATAAATTATTTTAAACATTCAATATACAAACCAGCAAGGGGGGGGGGTCCAACCCATGGCCCACAGTCTGCATGACGCCCTGGATGTGACCTCACAAGATCATAAACTTTTAACATTATTATATGATTTATGTACATTAACTATATTATATATTTTATATATGGCCCAAGACAATTCTTCATTTGATGTGGCCCAGACAAGCCAAAACTTTGGACACCTATGCACTAAAGGAATTACTACCTAACCTTCTCCAGTTGGTCTACTGATTTATTTGAAGTATATATAAATCTAGATAAAGTATATCTACTTTTAATAATGGCTTCCTTGTCCTTCCAATGCCATATTTGTAATTTGGATATCTGCTAATTTAAAAAAATGTTTCTGTCTTATTTATTAACAGTAATATAATTAATGTAAAAAACAGATATATACTAAAAAGATGCTGTGGCTTAATAATAAAATTCTTACCATCGTAATGTGGGAATTGGGGATCCAAAGAACGGACAGTCAAGAAGAGTCCGATTGTTCTGAATAACTTTAATCAGCTGGTTACGAGGGACAAGGATCCGAGGAACAACATCTTGAAATGACAAAAGGGCATTGTCTGTAGATCCAGTCAGCACTGTTATTTTGCTTTACTGCAAACATTCTATACTGATGTTTGAATTTTCAGATTTAAGTTTTTGATTGCTTAGATTTTCGCCTGAACTTTTCAAATATTTTAAACGCAAAAACTGTAATGAAATATTTCATAAATAATATTTACAAACATTTTATTTTTAAAAAATTATACTTTGTTGTTTGTGATTTATTGAACTATAGTGTTTTCCCACTATAGTTGGGGAACCTACATAGTTATTCTTATTTGATATATTTGTACACTGAACATTAAAATTTTTCTAGGTAAAGGGCAAACAACAACAACACCAAAACAACAACCTGGATTTAAGCTTTCCCTTCAGTTCTTTCTTCTTCTCACAATAATTACCTTTTACCTATTTCATCTAAACTTTTACTCATTTCTACAGTCAGAAAAATTCCAACTTTTAAGTTCTCATCTTGATATTCTCACAATTAAATTCCTTCCAAACTTTTTTTTTTAGATTGGATGGTAATGAAACAGTCCCACATAAGAATGCATAAACCTGTATATTTGGCAAGTCAGATCAAGAGGGAAAGCACTCTTTAAATGAATAGAGACATGGACGTATATAAAAAAAGAACATGAGAATTTAGGCTTAATTTATAAGGGAATAAAAAGACACTTAGGTTTAACAGCTCCCTAGGGAGATGACTCATTAATCCAAACCAAAGATAGGACCAATTGTCTACCAAAGACAATTCTAAAAGGAAGAATCTATTTTAAAATAAAATAAAACCTCTGACTGTAGTTGGAATCTCTACTGCTATCTAATTAAGTGTGAGATCATATGCTAGGTACAGTATAAAAGGGACTTTGATATATTTTCTATATAGAAAAAATTCAAGGACATAGTAAAAAAAAATTCTAGCAGTATCCCAGGTGGGATTGGGAAGATTTAGTTTATTATTATTATTCTGCAATTTTGGCTTTTTATGATATCTCCATTCATAATTCAAATGAAAATGATCAAGTCTTTGTGCATTATAATCTATGGCATTTTACAGTCTGATATAATACCTGCATATGTGTGTGTGTGTATGTGTTTGTGTGTATATGTATATAAGTATATATGTATGTATGTATGTGTGTGTGTGTGTGTGTGTATATATGTGTGTGTGTGTGTATAAATACACACAATATATATACGCGCGCGTGCACACACACACACACACTATATATATATATATATAGTCACAATATATACACAATGCCAACACATATGAGAGAGAGAGAGTTACTTAATCTTTAACCAGGCAAAATAGGGCATCATAACACAACAATTTTTTAACCAAGGTACTTCAAATGGGCTAACTTAAAGAATGTATCAAAACTCCGGGACCCAGATTCCTGGAGTTGAAATTTGGAAAATTTTATAAAAAAATGTTATGACATAAAAATTATTATAAATCAGTTTATGGCATGATACAAAACATCACAAAACATTTCGTGTGTTGATGTTTGACTGTGCTACAAAGTTCAACATGGACTATTCCCAAGCAGATACATCTCTGTACATATTTCCTCTCAAGGAAATATCAATGAAATGATGTCTTGTTACTACTGTGTTTCCCCGAAAATATGACATGTCCCGAAAATAAGGCCAAGCTTGATTTTTGGGCTGGGCCTAAATATACGCCCTCCCCCGAAAATAAGCCCTAGTGAAGGGGTGGGCATGGCCAGCACAGGAGGCAGCCCTTCCCTTCTCTGGTCACCTCAGGGCTTCTTGGCCCCTTAATTGGATCAGCTGAGCCGCTCCGGCCGCCATTCACGAAACAGCTGATTCGCGGGTGCCGCTTAGGCCGCCACCTCC
The DNA here is from genome assembly GCA_003457575.1 of Thermophis baileyi. Lineage (NCBI taxonomy): Eukaryota > Metazoa > Chordata > Lepidosauria > Squamata > Dipsadidae > Thermophis > Thermophis baileyi. The sequence goes on from QLTV01000419.1 coordinate 2,566,293, forward strand.
AGCAAGCGTGGCCGCTTTTGCAGCCAATTGCAGCTGCAAAAGAAGCCGGAGGCCAAGCGATGCACCCCACACACCTCGCACCCTCCTTAACTAATGGTGACAGTCACAGCAGGCAATTCCATCCACGGAACAAGAAAGGAAGGCATGGAAATTCATACACCTGTGACATCAGAAGAAGCCCTGTGAGGAGATGCCGCTGCCGATGTGCAGGAAATCTCCCTCCCACCTGCAGATCCTCCTTTCAAAGAGGAGTTTCACCAGGACGAAGAGGTGGCTGGAAGCAGCGTTTGCGTCGGGTTGGGCTTTCTTCGCGAGGGGGACAATCTGGGGAGTGAGAGATTTAGGAAGCCTAGGCTGGCGTGGGGCCAGCCAGAGAGGGAGCAACTTCAATGAACTTCGCTCTGTTTGTCTGTGTCTCTGCAGGCGTCAGCGTCAGCAGCGTCTCCAATCAGAGAGAAGGCGGAAGGAGCCCTGCGAGGAGATGCTGCCAACGCTGCCGCCTGCAGAGAGACAAACAGAGCGAAATTCATTGGATTTCCAGTTCTACTAAATCACAACAAGAACAATTTGATAATATGTATATTTTCTTTTCTTATTTGAAAAGCTTTCCTTTTATTTTAAATATTAAATCAACTTGTTGTCCTAAACAACTGTATACCTAAACAAATTTTCTCATAATTTAATCAGTGGTTGGGATTATTATTTCAGTAAGCCATGACATTTTAGCATGGTTTAGCTTTCTTTGCATTCTGAGTTGAGCCATTGTGATATGCAGAGCAGAATACAATAGCTCTTTCAACAAACCATCTTACTCACTGCTTAATAACAACCATAATGGATATTAGTTCCTGGGGAAAAACAAATGATTTAATAAGAAAACAATTGTATAAAAAAGGAAATTATTTTAAAGGTTCTTAAAACTAAACTGTATTAACATAGGTAAAAAACTGAGAACTTTGCTTGTTCAGTGCTTACCCAACACACTAACAAATGCATTGGCTAACAGGTACCCATGTTCATTAGAAGCGTTGCATTGATATACACCACTGCTGCCACTCTGGATGTCCCGAAACATAATGGTGTCTCCACTAACTTCACGGCTGGGATTGGGAGCAGAACCTTGGAATCAGACAGACATAAATTAAGAGATACCTTTTATTTTTTTTGTTATAATTTATATCAAATGAACACCATAAAAGCATATAAAATTAAGCAATCAATCTTATCTGAGGTGAAGAAATAATGGATGGAACTTCTCTCTTGACCTGGGCATTCCTATTATTAAATATTGAGAATGAGAAGCATTTTAAAGTAGCAGTTCCAGTCATGTTGGTCCATAGAACACCTTATTTTTCAATCATTTGATATAAATCTATATATTACATTTCTGTTCAATGTTTATTTCAATACATCTTTGTTTCTATGGTCTATCATTGAGACTGTATATCTAAGAAGGAAATATCCATTATATTGACAGTAAAACAAATTATCCTGAATTATATTAGTACAGATAATATACTGGCAAACTTAAGTACAAGCAGGAAAACGCCTATTGTTTCTTTTTTACTAACTGCAAGGGGCTCAGTATGAATCAATTTAACTTAAAAAAGGTATTTCCTTTCATTTTAATTACCATATTTTTCGGAGTATAAAACGCTCCAGAGTATAAGACACACCTTAGTTTTTGGGGAGGAAAGTAAGAGAAAAAAATTCTGCCTCTGCCTACCAGCATCCATGACAGGGGTGGGTTCTGGCTTACCTCGCTGCTGGTTCGCTTCCTCATGTGCCTCACGGGTGCATGCGCAGTGCTAAAAACCCAGCTTCTGCACATGTGCAGAAGCAAAAAACAGCTTCTGCGCGCGCGCAGAAGCAAAAACCAAGATGGCGCCGCCTATGGCGCCGCCAAGAGAGCCAGTTCAGGGGCATGTCCAGCCGGCCATCACTGCCAGTTCAGCGAGCGGGGGGAAATTCCCACTACCAGTTCTATAGAGCCAGTCCGAACCGGCAGGAACCCACCTCTGATCCATGACTAGCGTTTGGGAGGAAAGCTCCATTTGGGAGGGGCTGCCTTTGCAACCTCCAAAAGCTCCGTTTGGGAGGAAAGCATTCAATAAGTTCTTATGTAGCTATATAGAACAGCAACATTTTAGAATGGAGCAGGAAGCTTCTGTTGTTTATCCAGACAGGAAGATTTATGTCATTACAGAATTTGGAATGCAGAAATATGGTAAATTTATAAGGGAAAGCAAAGAAGAAAAGGCAGCGATAACTGAGAGGAAAACAAAACAAAACTCAGAACCTCCTAAGAAGACTGAGAATCTATATAGAAATACAGTATACGAGACTATCAAGACTACAGTAAGTCATGCTTGTATATGAATGCATGTTCTGTATGAGGTCTAGCTAAAAAAGGCAAAAGATCTGGTGTAAATTTGATTTAAACATCAATCTCAAAACCCATTTTAACGTTATAATTTAACCTCCAATGAAATTCAGACAAAGTATAGAACCACAGAAATACTGACGCATATTAACATGCCAACAATCAATTATTTTTAATAGCATAAAACAAATAATTTCAGAAATGAAAAATGCAAATAAGCATTGACTAAAGTATAAAATGAGTTGACTCCTCTGGAGCTTATATTTCACACTTTGTTGGTATCAGCAATCAATTGTTTAAAAATTTGACCTGTCCTTCATGCAATTATAACTTGAGGCAGTAAAAATAGAATTAATCCAGATGGTCATCAGAAGTCAAGAGTGACAGGAAGGGAGGGAGGGAGGAAGCAGTTATTTGAAAATATCTTTACCTCCCTTCTAACAATAATGAGGTCAAAAACATATAAGATATAAATCTTTCAAGTAATTAGATTCTGTTCTTGCTTACTTTCTAGAAGTTCTCCATTCACAAGCCACTGGATTGAAGGTTTGGGGTTACCATTGGCACGGCACAGCAGTCTTCCATCTTCACCAGGAGCCAAAATAAGGTTCTCTGGTTCATCCAACCAATATGGGGAAGCTTTAGAACAAAAGTGATAAATATAAACAGATACTATGGCTATCATTATAGTGATCCACTGGAGAAAATATGGATATGAAAGAAATAAAGAAAACTACAGGAAAGCTGAAATGGCTACAGGAAGACAAATTGTGAGTTCTGTGTGAAGAAGTACTAGAAGACAGATCAATCTTTCCTTTCAACGAAAGGAAAGTAGGCACAGAAGTCATTTGGAACATAGTGAATACAATTATGTTACAGATTAACTAGTTACACTTTTTATAGCAAATCTGAGTTTAGAGAACATACTTTTCTAATGACTGGAAGCTGAAATGAAGCAAGGGCTTCTTTCCAATTAATCATGGGAGTTAATATACTAAATTGGGATGTTCCTAAAATAAACAACAATCTGTATATATTGAAAGCAAGTAAATCAGAACAGGAATAAAAGGCAGCTGGAGCTCCTCTTTTTTTTTTTTTTTTGCTATTTATTAATTTACTTGCATTGAATATGTAGAAAAGGATGAAGAATTTTGGGAAACCTTTTTTTAGTTTTTTTGGGAGGGGCAGAAAAAGAACATTCAATGATATAATATTTGATCTTTAGGGCAAATTGGAATAAACATGTGGCATATAAATGGGAATGAATTTGAAAAGGTCTCATAATTTGAATACATTTTGCTTATCGGTCATTCTTTGAACTCTTAGAAGGCCAATTTATTACATTTGTGTATGTATCAAATCTATATAGCTACCCATCTCGCAAGATGTGACTTTTGGCAGTGTAACGACAAAGATATACAATAATAAACATGTAACATAATGGTCATTTTAAAAAAAGTTTTAAAAGCATAAGGCACTCAAGTGATTAGATTAGCAAGGGAGCCACCTCCCCTGGTCCCCAGGCCTGATGACATAGCCAAGTCTTGCAAGACTTCTAAAAAATAAGAAGGGATGAAGCTGACCTCGCTTTGGGGAGGATGGTGGTGAATGCTCCATAAGGTGGCCACCATGGCAGAGAAGGTATCAGCCTTATCAGGTAGACCAAAGGGGAAATATGGCCAAATAAGCTAATTCTACTTTATTACAAAGCTGCATTAACAGAATTTAGCAAGTCTGCCATCACCTTTACATCCTGATAACTTAGGGAGGCTCCTTTCTAAGACACTTACTCTACCCACTATGTAGTTATGGGTTATGTTCTCTCTTGTCTGACTGTTCCCCAATTCATTGTACCTAAGGAACAATGGCAGTTTCATGTTTTCCTACACTTGGCTGAATAAAGATATATAGGTTTGTGTTCAAAACAGTAATTTGTTACTCAGGAAGCATTCTGATACCATGTTCCGATCACATGGTCAGACTGACCCCAGAAAGATTTCCTATGTAAGCCTCTTTCAATGGTCTTTTGCATTACTAGCTGCTGGAGAATAAGAAGGCACAATAAATGTGACATACCTTTCACTTTCACCAAGATACTATGGCGACTAATGCCCACTTTGTTGGAAGCTAAGCAGAAATATTCCCCAGAATCTTCCTCAGAAATATTTGCAATATGAAGAGCCTTGTTAAAGTTTTCCAACTTGATCCTGCCAGATGGGAGATCACCACCCTTTTTGTGCCACATGATATCTGGTGATGGACTGAAAGAACCGAAAAAAAATAAATCCAAAAGATTTAAGCATTTGATGCCAAGATTTTTCCAACATGAATTATGTATTATAAAGAAATTTTCTGGAAACTTGCTGCCTATTTTAAGAGTAGAATTTTCAGTGTCCTCTCAAAATAACCGTTCTCTCAAAATGCCTGCCAAACAACTTGAGAGGCAAGAGAGTAGAAATTAATTATTCATGTATAAAATTAAGTTGTTAGTTTTTGTCTCCCAAGACTAAAGATTTCAGATACATATTTAATTGTGGTAGTACAAACTTTGGTGGTATAAAATGCTCTTCTAGCCATCAAAGTTGGCATTAATTTCTAATGATAATAGTTACAAAATGGTGAAACATATATTGTGATGTCACAATGCATGCTTTCATATTTGAACTGTGGTATATACAAGTGTGTAAGCTTTGGAACTTGCATAATGTCACCATGACAATTTTTCATCACTTGCTCCCCTTGTGCATAAACATCAATGAACTAAAATTATGTTTTCAAATTTTTACATTTGAATTATTTCTTGTTTGTACTTGTGAAGTTAGCTTTTATTTACCAAACCTAAAATCAGTAAGAATAACAACTGGCTGTGATTTTATGTCCCAGAACATAGACCAGAATGTATTTGACAAACCATGGTTTCCCTGATCCCAACTGGTACGTACACGCCTGAGGCAATGCATTCCAGCAAGAGGTCTTCTCCTCTTAGCACCATCTGACTGCTTGAGGTCCCAATAGGGTACATGAAGCTGGGTTGCCTTTCTGCAATACCTCGGGCTGAAATCAGGACATAAGGGAGGAAAAATACAGAATTGTAAATCCTTCTCCAAAGGGCAATATGAAAATGAAAGAGAATAGGAAACAAGCAAATCAGAGAATCTTTGTAACATCCAAGACCTGCTGTGGAAATCTATAAAGAGATTGGGAAAATACTAAAACGGAACAAGATTTCAGTGGAAAAATCAGACAATGGCACAGAGACATATGGAATGGAATTAAATGAAGCAGTTAGAATAATTGTAATAATAACAGTCACCTTACTCACAGCAAAACAGATAAATATTTTCCAGGTTTCAAGTTTAACCATGTGCAAGTTTGATATTTAGAAAAAGGGAATTCTAAGTTTCATTTTTTTCAAAATAAAAATACTGCAGAAATGTCCCTATGTTGTATACCTGTTTGTGGACATCACAATCTCCTATAGTATTCAATAAAATTCCAATGCTACTTTAAAAATATTTGTGAAATTTATAGTGGGAAAATATGAATTACAAGAAACAACTAAAACAGTTAAATCAAATGTTATTTTAAAACATTCTGTAATAAGATATTCAATATTATGTGATGGGTCTCATGGAAACACTGAAGTTCACTTAAGTTCATGAAACCTGATTGTGATTCATCCTTGCTCAAGTGAAACATTTCATATTTTGATACTAAACTATTGAGCAAGCCATTCCACTGAGCCATGAACACAAACTGTTATACTAGTCATTGCACAAGATATTTCACAAAACATTATAAAGGTTATAAGACCTGGGTATTTGTAAGACTGCCTCTCCACAATTCTCTCTGACCATTTTGTAAGATCTGAGAGAGTTGGCATATTCTGGGTCCCGTCCATTAAACAATCACATTATAAAACCTAATAGGCATCCCTCATTTGTAACTGTGTCTATCCTCTGAAACATTCCCTCCATGGTCTGTATAGCTTCAACTCAATTGATCTTTAACACAGAATTAAAGACCTAGGCACTGAATTAAGGGTGGAATGTGATCCCACCAATTGTATTGTAATTGTGGTGTATGGGGAGGGGGTGTCATTCTCTTCCAGTGTGTTATTGGTATTTTGTATTTTACTTTTATTGTTTTTAATCAGGGGTGGGTTCCAACCTCGCTGCCGGTTTGCTCCCTCCCGTGCCTTGTGGGCGCACCTTGTGGGCACGCCTTGTGGGCGCGCATCGTGGGCGCACGCGCTTTGCGCGCGCATGCACAATAACAAAAAATCCGAAAAAAAACCCAAAGCCGAAAAAAAAGATGGTGACCGCATGCACAGTGCCGGCTTCTGCGCATGCTCAGAAGGAAAAAAATATTAAAAAAAAATTCAAAAAAAAATATTCAAAAACAAATTCGAATTTTTTTTAAAAAAAAGATGGCGGCCCCCACAGCCTGGCACCGACCGATCCGGTTTGGTGACATCATCGTGACATCACCAGCGGGCCGCTACCAGTTCAGGAGAACCGGTCCGAACCGGGAGGAACCCACCCGTTTTTAATCCTCTATAACAGTGGTTCTCAACCTTTCTAATGCCGCGACCCCCCCGCCACCGCGCCCCACTACCACCGCGACCCCCTCCCTACCCTCTCCCCACGCAGGATGAGGTGATAAAAGCGTTCTGCGCATGCACAGAGGGTAAAAGAACCCAAATGGCAGCATCCGGGCGGGTGGGCGAAGTCTCCCGCTTCTGTAGCTACCGGCTGTCTGGCGACCTGCAGGCACGGCCGAACCGGGAGCATTTCACCCCTGCAAGTGATGGTGGCACCAAGATGGCGGGCTAATGCACGCGGCGACCCCTGTGAAATGGTCGTTCGATCCCCAAAGGGGTCGCAACCCACAGGTTGAGAACCGCTGCTCTATAAGCTGGTTAGAGTTGTCAGCTAGTGGGCAGTCTTAGAATTCAATGACATAAATAAATTCTACTTCAGATGTGTTACACCAGGGGTTCCCAACACCCCCCCTCAAGTCTGTGGCCTAGTTCTGGGCTGCAGCCCATTGGGAACTGGATCATGCAAGCAAAGGGCGAGCACAGGAAACCCTCCCCTCCCCCCCACCACTGCCGGTCCACAGAGCCAAAAAGGTTAGGGACAGCTGTGCTGCACTATCAGAACAACACACCTTTTCTTTTCCATTCTCACAATAGTGAATATAGCCTTGTTTGTACAGCAAAAATTTTAAAAATCCACTTAACCAAGCTAACATATATTGTGATCCAGGGAAATTAAACAAATATCAACTTTGAGTTTTACTGATCTATATTTGAAGAAAACTATCAAACTCAATTAGTTCATAGTTATTTCATTCTAGTGATATATTTATATTCTCTTTGTTTAACAAATCCACTTTTTTTTTTTAGGATCCATTCCAGAGGGGAAAAAAATGCCACACGCAGAAGGAGCTACCCCAACATTAAAGCAAGTAATTAAGGGTTGTTGTTTTTAAACAAGAAAATTGTTCCTTATCTATAGCAGAGAGCATAAAAAGCTTTGACTTAAAGCAGTTATCTGTAGTTGGCTGCATTCCTCATTAAAATACATACGGTAGGATGAAAACGTTTCACGAATCTGATTATCTATTTTAGAATTATAACATGATGAAGTAGCACTGAAAATCAAGGATTGATTACTGATTTAATAGGGAAGAAAGATTCAAAGTACAACATTGCAAAAGCATTCTGAGATTGGCAAAATCTTTTGGTCTCAAAGTTATGGCTTTATTAAATGTTTAATTGAACTTAGATCTAATATTAACTGGATATCAATTTAATGGGATGCAAAGGATGATATAATTAATTCCATAGATCTAAATGACTCTGAAGAATTGAAGCTTCTGTGTTAGGTTACAATACTTGAAACTGACATGGTTCCAAATATCAGTTCTAAAGAATATGTAATTGTGGATACCTTAATAAATCATTGGATGGAGCTCTTGCTTTTGATTTGTGCACAAGTATCAAAATGAGCTTATGGTATGTCTAAATATTCATGAGCCATGGTGGCGCAGTGGTTAGAGTGCAGTAATGCAGGCTACTTCTGCTGACTGCCGGTTGCCTGCAATTTGGCAGTTCAAATCTCACCAGGCTCAAGGTTGACTCAGCCTTCCATCCTTCCGAGGTTGGTAAAATGAGGCCCCAGATTGTTGGGGGCAATATGCTGACTCTGTAAAACCGCTTAGAGAGGGCTGTGAAGCACTGGGAAACGGTATATAAGTCTAAGTGCTAAGTGCTATTCTACTGTAGCAATCACAACTATATTTCTAAATAATACTTATGGTTTCCCCCTCATGGAAATATGAACTCCAGGGAGAAGGAAAATAAATGAATGACAGAAATAAAAGATTTCTGTCCATGATAAGAAGTTAATTCACAGTTAATTTGAGGAGCAAAAATAAAATGCCATACCATTAGTATTTATTTCATAAAAATGAATTCAAATTCATCAAAAGGGGTTTCAAAACAAGAAGACAGCTGACATAAGATCTTTTAAAAGAGCTGTTATGTAGAAAGAACCTTAAATAAATGGTGTCATAAACAAGCAATTATTCCATGCTGTTCAATATGGACTCATTTTGTTAATTAAATGAAAATTACCACAGAGAGTGACATTTCCCTAAGCTCTGTGTATGTGAATGTGCACCACACACACAAAAGAAATATTTATAAAGACAAAGACAAAGGGGCAGATATAAGAATCGTAGACAGGTTAAGACAAGCATCTGAGCAGAACAGTTACAAAAAAAATTCACAGGTGCACAGAAAAATTTGCAAACAGAATAGGTTAAAAACATGTATAAAACTTACAGATAAACAATTAAGATACAAAGAAGCAGCAGGTGAGTTACTTTTAAAGTATTATTTATTTACTAGATTTCTATTTTTCCTTTTCTCCAGAAGCTCAAGATAGCAATACATGAGACTTCTTTCTCTTTGGAGCTTGACAGGATTGTGTTAATAAGTGTTAACAGAAAGAAATGTTTGCAATTAATCATTAATTAACAGCTCCTAACAGAGGGTCATTATGTGTTAGAATGCTGGACTAAATCTTCCTATGTGATAGGGCACAGATACATACATTTGAGTTTTCAGTTTAGAGCAGATTTCTACTGATTCACATATAATGGAATTCTGTATAAATATCTATCCTATTTATGAATATGGATGCTGATGTTTTCTTTCTCTCTTACATACATTTGCATCAGGGGTGGGTTCTGGATCCGTTTGCTGCCGGTTCGCTCAGGGTCGCACTGTACGCGCGAAGTGCGAAGTGCGTGCTCGAGCCCCCACAGCAATCAAAAATTCGCTTCTGCGCATGCGCAGAAGCAAAATCCAAGATGGCGGCACCCACGGAACACACCGAAAGAACCGGTTCTGTGACATCATCACCGGTTTACTAACGGTTCTAAAGAACCGGTTAGAACTGGTAGGAATCCACCTCTAATTTGCATGCAGGAAAGGAAATTGAGTTAAAAAAAAATCACACAGAGCCAGAAATTATTTTGTAGCTCTGACATAAACACAAACTGTGATCAATGGTTTTATTAAGAATGCCAAGAGAAACTTTCAGGCTTGTTCACAAGCTACAGAAGACAAATAGGTAGCATCACTAAATATGCTAGTTTGTAATTATTTAATTATTATTAATAGATTACTGATGTAAATTAACTATTGTGAATCTTTGAAGCGAATGTTTAAATTGCTTAATCGACCTATGACAGTTGCTATGCCTCTTTTTGCACACAATAGGTTCTAGTTCCAGACAGTTTGAGTTAAATTTAGAAAACATTCCTGCTGGAATACCTAAAGATTTGCTGCTACTTAATAAAGACAAACTTGAATCAGATGAATCAATGAGTTGACTTGGTACAAGACATATATTCCTAGGAGATTGCTCATGAATGCCTTCCAGGTTTGATTGAACTTACTAATCAATGACTGCTTGCAGGAAATTTTCAGAGCAATTGACTTTGTAACCAACAGGGATTGTATGAAATAGCTAAATTATTCTTGTAGTTCCTCTACTGAACTTCAAGTTTTTGCAGATATTTAGATCAAAGTACAGATGAAGTCACCGAAGCAGAATAATTCTAGAAAGAATATCTCTAAACAGCACTTTGGTGAATACATTCCTGCCCATAAAACAGGGCAGTAATGACTTCCAAAGATATTTACAGATAAATTGCTTATTCAATTTCCATTGAAAACTTTCATTTTTTATTTTATTTATTTATTTATTTCGTCAAGCATGTATTAGATAACAGATATAAGTATCAACATGATTATGAATACAAGAAATGGATACAATTAAAAAGGAATATTAGGACAGGGACAGTAGGCACGCTGGTGCCCTTATGCACGCCCCTTAAGGACCTCTTAAGAATGGGGTGAGGTCGACAGTAGACAGTCTAAGGTTAAAGTTTTGGGGGAGAAACCACAGAGTCAGGTAGTGCATTCCAGGCATTGACAATTCTGTTACTGAAGTCATATTTTCTGCAATCAAGTTTGGAGCGGTTTACCATAAGTTTGTATCTATTGTGTGCTCGTGTATTGTTGTGGTTGAAGCTGAAGTATTCATTGACAGGAAAGACATTGTAGCTGATAATTTTATGAACTACACTTAGGTCATATCGTAGACAGCGGAGTTCTAAGTTGTCTAAGCCTAAAATTTCAAGTCTGGTGGTATAAAGTATTTTGTTGCGAGCAGAGGAGTGGAGGACTCTTCTCATGAAATATCTCTGGACTCGCTCGATTGTATTAATGTCTGTTATGCAGTGCGGGTTCCAGACAGATGAGCTGTATTCGAGGATTGGTCTAGCAAAAGTTTTGTATGCCCTAGTTTGCAGTTCAATATTGCCAGAGAAGAAGCTACGCAAGATTAGGTTAACAACTCTTAATGCCTTTTTGGCAACGCTGTTACAGTGGGCTCTGGCTTAGATCATTTGAGATAAGTACTCCAAGGTCCTTGACAGAGTGAGGGTCGTCTACGTGGTCGTATCCGCCCAGCTTGTATTTTGTGTTCTGATTTTTTTTGCCAATGTGTAAAACACAGCATTTGTTGGATGAGATTTGGAGTTGCCAATTGTTGGACCATTCTGACACATTCACAACTTTGATGAAATAATACACTGAGATGCAAATAATTTTTAAGGTGGTGTTGCTTTTGAAGCTTAATTAAAGTGAAGTACTTCTTCAAAGCTTTGCCAACATAAATGGATGCCATTTAACAAAGCATCCACCTTTTCATAGGGTATGTACTGTTGAATAATCCTAACATTGTTCCTTTTATTACTTATACTCTATGCACACAGATTTGTCTCCCTAAGCTTCCTGCAAATCTACCTATTGCTGAAACAAACAATGAACAATGAAACAATGAAGTCTAGCCAGCTTTGTATCTATCACAGGAGGCAAGAGGTATACAGTTGTGAATATGGCATAGATCCTTTTAATGGGATTTATAAAATGTAATGGAAAGAGATTATATGTTACTAAATTCCATGATTCTGACCAATGAGATATTATTCATATATTCCTATGAGTAAACCTGTTTTGTGAAAAAGCGAGAAGAGTGAAGAATAGAACATTAACCTTAGGATTAGGGCCTTAATCTTAATTAATTTTTGTCAAAATAGAATTTCTACAGTAATGTTCCTTTAGTTTTGACACAGGGGCAATGAACGTTTTCACAGATTAAAATTAAACATGCTTTCCTTTGGCATGCAAAAAGCTAAAATACACACTAATCCCAACCATTCTATTTTTTCCACAGCATAAGCAGATATGAGGGGCAAGGATAAGTATATTTGTTGTGTCCCCTGACACTGTCATCCTCCATACATTGGAGAGAAATAACTATAGGAGAGCTTTCTCTACTTATTTAGAGTAACCACTTCATAAACAGCCTTGATTTTCCAAATTATAACTTGCTAGAAGAGCCTATTAATATCAATATAGTTCTTTGTTGCAGAACTTGTGGAAAATGATGGGACATCAATGGGGCAAGAGATAAATATATACATTTCCCATCTTGCAATAATTTAGGCATTACTTGAAAGTATAAAAATGTGCAGGAATCTTGTGTGGTGTGTGTATGTGTATGTGTGTGAAATGTGATTATTACTGCCCACCTGAACCCTATTCTTTCCCTTCTCCAGTCAAACTCAAGAATGGAACAGAATTTTCTGGTAATTTGTAACTAAATTCTGCTACATCATATGCAAAATGTGCAAAAGATTGATTGATAAGCTCAGCTAATTTTGTGATTTGTTCTTTTTTATATCTAACCTGTTTTTATTCTTGAGTTTTGTTTTGTAATGAACTTTGCAAAATAGATACTAAGAAAATGAGTACATGTACAGGTAGTCCTCGACTTACAACCACAAAATGTTTGTTGTTAAGTGAGACATTTGTTAAGTGAGTTTTGACCCTTTTTATGAACTTTCTTGCCTCAGTTGTTAAGTAAATCGCTGAAGTTGTTAATTTAGTAACATGGTTGTTAAGTGAATCTGCCTTCCCCATTGACTTTGCTTGTCAGAAGGTCACAAAAGGTGATCACATGACCTTGGGACACAGCAACCGTCATAAATATGAACTAGTGGCCAAGCATCTAAATTTTGATCACATGATCATGGGGATCCTGCAAAGGTCATAACTGTGAAAAATGGTCATGTCAATGTTTTCAGTGTCATTGTAACTTTGAATGGTCACTAAACGAACTGTTGTAAGTAGGGGACTACCTGCATTTAAAAACATTCAGATTGAGTTTGTTATTGTCTATTTATTTACAATATGGGCATGATAATCCTCATTTCTGTAGTAATGGTTCTCAAAGTACCATTACCTCAATAGCAATAAAGAAGCCTAATTTAAATGCAGATAATACTACTCAAAATAAAATTCAAGACTTTTTAAAGGGAAGCAAAGTTGATTAAGAAACTAGAAACATCTTTCTTAAAACTATAATTAGAAAAGAATCCAGCAGGTTACTTCACTTGCTAGACCTTCTTCCAGCAATACACTGTAAGGGATGAAATAATGTTGCACGATGCCATTCTTAATGCTACCTCCAAATCTGCTTTGGAGAGATGCAAAGCCCAAGAGAGTTTCTTGAGGCTGCGTAGGAGAGTTGTGCATAAAGTATGGAAAACATGTGGTTTTCTAAGGAAAAGCATTGAAGAATTGGACCGTCTGGTTTGGGATGAACTAAAATCCAGACAAAGTGAGTACTAGGGCATGTCCGCTGCATCCTTTCCCTTCTGCAACACCCAGCACAACATACTCTACTAGCAACTGAAATGAAATGATGGAAATCAACAGACTCCTGTGATATTTCATTCTTAAGTCTGATTTCATAACATCAAATCAATCAATCAAGCAAACAACAACAACAACAAAAAAGCCCTGGGTTCACTGGAGTCCTTCATCTTTGGAGTTTGCATCTCTCTCTTATGAGAATTATACCCTTGTATGAAAAATGAAAAGCAAAGATGTACACAAAATGGTTTATCAGTCTTGGAGGAAAAAGGGATTGATTGGCATATATCAATTTTACCCTTAGAAAGATAAAGATAATTTAATCATGGTTCCCATAGCAAGTCTTTTTAAAAAGAAATGTTTCTATCCTCTAGTCCAGTGGTTCTCAACCTTTCTAATGCCGCGACCCCCCCGGACCCCCGCCCCCCCCCCACACAAGATGAGGTGACAAAGGGGGGGTTGAACCAGGGGTGAAATGGTCCGGGCGGGTGGGCGAAGTCGCCCGCTTCTGTAGCGACCGGCTGTCCGGCGACCGGCAGGCACGGCCGAACCGGGAACTTTTCACTCCTGCAGCGACGGTGGCACCAAAATGGCGGGCTCACGCGCGCGGCGCCCCCTGTGAAATGGTTGTTCGACCCCCAAAGGGGTCGCGACCCACAGGTTGAGAACCGCTGCTCTAGTCCTATAGGAACATTTTCCAAATCAAAAATAATGTGGATTGAATTCATGAAAAGAAGATATCTCTGCAAGCAAAAGCAAGAGATGCTACATGTTCTTTGGGTACACAATAAACAAAGATACATTCATTTCTCATCTATTGTGCAAGGCTGTAATGAACAATGTACCCAGTTTGCTGCACTTCTCTTTAAACAAATAAACTTGTATTACACGGATCAGGGGGCTACTCTGCGTATACATCCAAACAAGCATTCACAAAAGTAAATTGCTTTCTTGCAATTTTCTTTCCCTAATTCTAGAGAAATTAATCCTTTCCTAAATATCTACATTATCACATAATTTGCATGCCACAGAAGAGCCTGGTGATTATATATTTGAAAAACGATGTATAATTCATGATTCTTCCAGTGTACAAAAGGAGTGAACAGAGTTCCTTTGAAGCATGCAAACAGTTATGTAACTCTACTGCAAAGAATATCCATCATGTATAAAAATATTTTCTTTATAGTAGAAGATCATGTTTACGGAGATTCTTCAACATGGCAGCTGAGTGTTGCTCAAATCCATGTAATCCAAAAGTGAAATTCAAATGAAAAGCTTTGGCAATATTATGTGATTGGGGAATTATATATTTAAAAAGTTTTGTTTTGTTACATATACCCATAAGAAACAATACCATCAACTGACAATAAATAAAGTTGAAGTTCACAAAGATGATGTCGTTTAAAATATGAATTGTCCATCTAACAGTGATGGAGACAAAGTGTTTGTTTGGAAGATTGTGCAGCCTGAAAAGATGGTGTGATAGAGTTACATGACTATTGTGTCTATCAAAGTGTCTCACAATTTCCCCTGACTGACCAACAAGTGATGTTAATACAATAGTAAGTCAGGTTAGGAACAGAGAAGTTAGAACATGAGGATCTCCAGAAGTCAGTATTGACTCACCACTGTACATGCCAGTGTGATTTCGAAAGGACGCTTCATTATGGGGATACTCTGTAATAAACAAAATAACATGAACTTTCTAAAGCAACAAAACATGCACTGAATAACCAAAAGGTAATGGAAGGGAAGAGCACAAAAGAAAATTAACTTAATAAATACAAAGTGCATGCCAGAAAGAAAAGCATATGAAACATCATATACATAACATTCAAAAAGGCCTGAAGGCTGTTTAGAAATAAACAAGATAATACAGCAATGTAAGACAGCAGCTTTAAAAGACTGCTTATTTCTATGAAATATTAAATTATAGGTATGGTTGTTTTGAAAAAAAAACCATCACAAACATGCAAAATCAAAACAGTTGCAAAAGTTTTTAAAGAAAACATTGATTACATTTTTGCATTTGAGTTCCTAAATATCAGGAAATTTTCAACAGGTTCAAATGTCTCACAAATTGGAACTGTTGGGCCACAAGCTTTTTCAAGCACATACAATAAACAAAATATTCTTGCTAATTTGCACCAGGGGTGGGTTCTGGATCCTTTTGCTGCCAGTTTGCTCAGGGTTGCGCTGTGCGCATGCGCGCGCTTTGCATGCGTGCCCATAGCAATAAAAAAAAAAGCGGCGCCCACGGAGACACCGACAGAACCGACTCTGTGACATCATCACCGAGTTACTAACAGTTCTAAAGAACCGGATAGAACCAGTAAGAACCCACCTCTGATTTGCACCAAATGCCAAGTAAGGATTAGAAGCAACAAAACAACTTTAAAACAAAGAAAGACCGATGAACATTTCAGACTTTGCTCATGCAAACATTATTAGAATGAGTTGTGTTTCATTAAAAAATAAATTGCCAAGAGATATCCATGACTAAGACAATGTTATGAAAAAAACCATATAAAATTACTTCCCGATAGTAATAACAGGAGCAACTACTTTTTACTATCCTTGAAGTCTACTTTTTCAAAATTTTCTTGAGGTTGGTGATAGGATTTCAAACTCAGAGGAGAAAATTGAACACTTAGAACCCCCAGCCCCAGGAGTTTTCTAATTGAACTTTTCTGACAACAGAAAGGACCAAAGATAATATGAGAAGGTGGGTTATGGGGTGTCCCAGAAAGACCCTGGTTCCATGCAATGAATGCATTACCAGTATGCTACCAAATCAATGTACTACCTTCCCGGCTCTGGAAATGTTGTTCCCTACACTTTATGTCCCTTTCTCCTCTCCATCCTGGTCTATCACTGGAAGTGCTTTTAATCACCAGAGAGCTAAAACCAAGCAGGCTACTATAAGGGGTAAGGAACAGAGCAATCGGTTTCTTGTCATCTTTCTCCACTGGCTCCATGAAATCCTAGGGCAGTTAGATATGTTGCTAAATACAAGGCTGCAGAATGATAATACCTTCTATTACAATCAAATAAATTGCCATGGAAAAGCGTGCAAGCTAACAAGTATTTCTGAATTGGAATGAAACAAAGCAAGAATAAGGATGAAAATAAAGGAGAAGAGAAATAAAAGGCTAGGTACAATAGAGAGAGTTTCAGAATCTGTAGAATCAAAAAATCTTAGTGCAGGAGGGCTACCATTAGTTCTGTGCCTCAATAAATTTTTGTGACATTGTTTACATCTGGTTTATACAATCTCTTGTGTCCTATTAAAAAAATAAGATGCAGATGTAGGGTTTTAAGAGCAAAAGCAAGTTCCTCTCTCTGGTTTTTGTTGTACTTAATATCAAGACTGAACAAAATATCAGGAAAAATTGTGGCAAAAAGAGGCAGATGCACAATCAATAGCACTAAAATTGCTTTTTATCTCTCTCTCTCTCTCTCTCTCTCTCTCTCTCTCTCTCTCTCTCCCCCACTTTCCATTACCTTTTCCTCAGAATCATATAACCTATTTATATGAGAAAAATAATCTGAATGTATGTTATCCAGTTTAAAATCTATAGTGTAGATTTGAAATTAATACCAAGCTTTAAAATCTGATAAGCAAACTATTCCAAACAGCATACAGAGAAATAAGCAACTAGGAAATCCGAAAGAGCAAAGTAAAGTTGAAACAAGCATAAAAGTATACTTGTTGAAACAAGTCTATGAAAATATGAAATATAAATATGAAAAATATATAAACAATAAAATCTGTTTGAGTCTCCACACATTATCATTTTAATTATGAATCTCCCTCTGTTGTGAGATTCAAGAAAATGTGGAAAACGTTCTTCTGTTCTGCCAAGAAAGGATGAAATACACCATTTCATACATTATTCATTTGAAAGTAAAAACATTCATTTCAACTTAGTAGGTGTACAGTTGCAATCTGTGCATTTATTACTCATTTTAATGAAGCAATACTTTCATAGAATAAACAAATATGTTGTACTAGACCACCTTTGGGTCATCCTTTCCGACATATTTCCTTACCAGATTCCTCAAAGCTTTCGACAATGACAGAGCTTCTAATGTACTTTCATCATTGGAAAAGTTCTTAAAAATTCAGGGAGATATTCAGCAATATATCTCCCTTGAAACTGGCCTAAGTTGAACGTACAGTCAGTCGAATATCAGCAGTTAACCACTATTATTTTTTTACGATCATTTTTTATGTCATAAAATGTTTTATAAAATTTGCCAGTTTCAATTTCATGGCAGTCGTGGGTCCCAGACTTTGGATACATTCTTTAAGTTAGTCCATTTGAGGTACATTGTTTCAAAAACGGTTGCCTTACAATGCACTATTCAACCTGTTAAAGGTTATAGACGCAAAAGTTTTAGTAGTATATAAACATTGCACAACTATCATGTTTTAAGAAACAGATTCAATTATATTTAATGGGAACTATGGCACTCCATTTCTGAGGATCATTGAGAATATGGAGGAAACGAAGAGCAAATATAACATATACATTAAGAACTGTTATGTATGCAGACATTTCAATGTTTAGGTATAGAATAGAATAACAGAGTTGGAAGGGACCTTGGAGGTCTTCAAGTCCAACCCCCTGCTTAGGCAGGAAACCTTATACCATTTCAGACAAATGGTTGTCCAATCTCTTCTTAAAAACTTCCAGTGTTTGAGCATTCACAACTTCTGGAGGCAAGTTGTTCCACTGATTAATTGTTCCAACTGTCAGGAAATTTCTTCTTAGTTCTAGGTTAATCTCTGCTTGATTATTTTCCACCCATTGCTTCTTGTCCTTCCCTCAGGTGCTTTGCAGAATAGCTTGACTTTGTGGCGGCCCCTGAGATATTGGAACACTGCTATCATGTCACCCCTAGCCCTTCTTTTCATTAAACTAGACATACCCAATTCCAGCAACCGTTCTTTATGTTTTAGCCTCTAGTTCCCTAATCATCTTTGTTGCTCTTCTCTGCACTCTTTCTAGAGTTTCAATATCTTTTTTACATCGTGGTGACCAAAACTGGATGCAGTATTCCAAGTGTGGCCTTATCAAGGCATTATAAAGTGGTATTAACACTTCACGTGATCTTGATTCTATCTCTCTGTTAATGCAGCCTAGAATTGTGTTGGCTTTTTTGGCAGGCTGCAGCACACTGCTGGCTCATATTTAAATGGTTGTCCACTAACACTCCATGATCCCTCCAACAGTAACTACTATTGAGTGAGGTACCTATGCATTTTGTTTTTCTTGCCTAAATGTAGAACCTTACTTTTTTCACAATTGAATTTCATTTTGTTAGATAGCGCCCAATGTTCAAGTCTGTCAAGATCCTTCTGTATCTTGAGCCTATCTTCTGGAGTATTGGCTGTTCCTGCCAGGTTGGTGTTGTCTGCAAATTTGATGAGTTCCCCATCTATCTCCTTGTTTAAATCATTGATGAAGATGTTGAAGAGTACTGGGCCTAAAACAGAGCCTTGGGGTACCCCACTGCATACTTCTCTCCATGTAGATGCAGTTCCATTGAGGACTACATGTTGAGTGCGGTTGGTCAGCCAGTTACGAATCCATCTGGTGGTGATGCTGTCTAACCCACATTTTTCTATCTTATCAGGTAGTAACTGGTTATTTTATTTCACAACCTTTAACTAAAACAAGAACCTCAAAAGATGTGAGAGAGCTGACCTGCAGTACTATTAATAATGTGTGCCCTCCAAACATAAAGACAAATCCTGGAATAATTTGGCAGATTGTCTCCCATTCCTGAATGAAGATTTTGACTGTATTTTCCAAAATGCTAAAAAGATACCCAGGAACAACCGGCTGAAGATAGCACTAACACAAATGGGCCATTCCTTGCCAATTCTTTTTATATCATGGGTAGTGCAACATACCAAAAACTGCATTAATTTTTGAGAGGGGTGCCAAAGGCCACAGTCCAAAATGGGCAAGGACAGGAAAAAGGGCACATTAAAAAATTATATTTTTAAAATAAATAAATAAATTAATTAATTAATTAATAAATAAATAAAAAATATTTTAAAGTATTTTAAAATTATTAGATGAAGGACATGAAATATTTGGTAAAATCTCATGTAAATTTGTGAACACTATTCAATTTCTTATAACTTGAATTGAAAATAAATAATTCATCAGCCATGTATTTTTAGAGAAACAAATTTCATTACATTTTGTAATTTGTCAAGCACTAAGAAATGAAAATAGAGCAATTTAAAAGCTTAAAACAGAATAGTGCTTAAATATTTCTGAAAACAATGTCATTATGTATATTTATCATTTTTCATCTTTTCTTCCAACCAATCATCTTTATTATAGACTGATTGTTTCCAAGTGGCCTCCTAAACTGCCAGTAATTTTCATTAGCAGATGAAGAAAAGTATAAAAACTGCAGCAAAGTGTCTGCCAAATTTTTGTGTATGTTATTTATCTTTACACAAAGTAAGAACCACTTCACTATTAGATAATAGATAAAATTTTATATAACTAAATTTTTCTAAACACAGATGCACTGCATCTCAACATTGCTCCTGACACCCTTAGATTAGAACTTAATTACTTGTCTGTCATGACCAGCTTGTCTCCAAGGAAGAGGAATGCATTTATTTTCATTCCCAGCAGTGGTGGGATTCAATTTTTTTACTACCGGTTCTGTGGGCGTGGCTTGGTGGGCATGGTGTGGCTTGGTGGGCATGGCTTGGTGGGCATGGCAGGGGAAGGACACTGTAAAAGCTCCATTCCCACCCCACTCTAAGGGAAGGCTACTGCAAAATCTCCATTCCCACCACACTCCAGGGGAAAATTACTGAAAAATCCCCATTTCCTCCCGATCAGCTGGGACTCGGGAGGCAGAGAATAGATGGGGGCGGGGCCAGTCAGAGGTGGTATTTACCGGTTCTCCGAACTACCCAAAATTTCCGCTACCGGTTCTCCAGAACTGGTCAGAACCTGCTGAAACCCACCTCTGATTCCCAGGGTGTCAGGAGCAATAGGCAAGCAGAAATCTTTCTACACTCTGTTTGCAGAATGTTTGTTAAATTAAAAACAATAACAATAACAACTGGAACATTTTTTCCTACAAATTGTGTTGTGGACAGCCCTTACCAGTTTTACAGCCTAACAATAAGAACAAAAAGTAAATGGCTTCTTCAAATTCATGTTGCTCCCTACAGGAGAATATCTGAAATGTTTTGAGGTTTATTCCACTGAAATTCATAGAACTGTTTTAATAGGATATTTTAAATATTTTAAATATTAAAGTACTCCTTTATACTTTTTGTATGTTATGTAATTATGTAATTTATAATCCCATAAATATTTTGGCATTAGAGATATCTGATGATATTAAAGAAATATACCTGTGAGCTAGAATGTACAGTAACTTTCTTCAATATTCTCAAGATGGTTAATATTATAGGCAGAAACCTAGGATGGCTCTAAGTTCCCTACATATTTTTTTTTTAAAAAATCAAGACTATATGCCTAAATAAATTAGCGGTGAGATATATCTACTACAAACCAAGAACTTTGTATTGTATTGAGGTTCTCTTCTCAGTGGTAAGAACTAATCACCTACTTCCAATTTACAATGCAGGCTTTGCAGCAGTTCCAAGAAGATTCCACAACCAGTTGAACCCTGATTCAGGTGAACCTGAGGGCACAGATAAACCCCCAAGTGGCCTCAACAGCTCTCAGAGAATGCTAATGACCAGATGACTGCAAAGAAATACAATCCTTCCATTCCCCCACCATCCAGTCTCAATTGTCAGTACCTATCCTTCCATCCCACCCACCATCAGAACTAATGAAGCTTCTTGGATGAGAAGTGAAATGTTTTCTTTCTCAAGGAAAAAAACAGTCCAGTTGCCTTTTGAAGAAAAAAAGCACCTTTGAGACAATTACGACCTGGATGACTGAGAATCTCCACAGACATATTAAAGAAAACTTCTCCATTTAAAAACAGGAAGGTCACCTAACCCCCTGAGAATTCTGTGGTGCAGGATCGTATCAACAAGAAAGCTGTGGACTATAAAATAAAACACAACATAAGACCAGATTTTCACATTTTATGCTATTCTAATTTCAAAAAATATATTCAAATAAACTATATTCCTTAAAATATTTAAATGTTTGGGTCTGTAGATTAAATCAGCTGGACGGTGACATCTCTTTTTTCTCTTTCACTAGTAGTTAAGAGTAATAGTAGGGCTGTTTAAAAATCCTTTCATCCTCCCTTCCCATCTCCTTCGACACTAATGCAAAACAATCATGTAAGAAGATAAATAATTTTCAACTTTTTCTAAACGTGTAGAATGGAAACAACATAAATTAAGAAATGTCTGAACAATAAAAATATACTTCCATTAATGCTGCCACATTTGCAAATAATATGGTTTTTTCTGAACATTGTCAGCATAGCTGGTATAGAAAGGACCTTGCTGATATTACTCCAACTAAGCTATTCATAATATATACTTACTGGTCAGGATCCTGAGGGTGTAAGGATTTTTCTGCTGGATGGTATGTGTGAAAGCAAAGCGAGCATTGCAGCTATAGTCAGTCAGAGCATCTTGCTGCATGACATTAGAGAAATACAAGTCACCATTCTGCCCTTGAGAGACACGCTTGTCTTGATGGATTGGTTCCATGGCTGGAAGAAGGAACAGCAATTCTTTTTAGAATTCATAGCTGTGTTACATAGCTATATGCTACATTTTCATAGCTGCATTGGAACCTATGATAATTACCTACTAGGTCTAACCATCTCCAAACGCCACACATTAATTCCTGCTAGCATTAAGACGCTAGAATAATTGAGCCACCATAATTATTGTGATGAATGGAGATAGGAAAAACCTTTTGAGATGCTTTCCTTTAATATGATTTTTTTTCCAATATGATCATATCAAGTGTACAGTGAAAATTATGAAAACAATTTATGGTGTTTTTCATTAAACATGAGTTGTTTTTGTAGTAAATCAACAGAGTTTGTCCCCTTGCTATCTAGCCAATGTGAAAAAGAAGATATTTACAAATCTAGAAGGTAAGGCACAGATTTTTTTTTAATGTAAATTAACTTTTGCTAATAGCTGTGGTCAGCCAGCCCATTTATTTATTGGACAGCTTTCAGAGGGCAGGGGGATGAGAACACACCAAAGAAGTACATTTCAAAAAGTGAGATCCTGCATATATATTTTGGAAAAGTATAATGCAGCAGTTTGGGACAGAGATGGGACAAAATGTCTTGGACCAGCTTTGTCTGCACCTCCAGCTTTTATTTGATTAACAAGCAACAGCTACTAACTGACAACATGTCCTCCATATTGCTTTTGAGAACATGGAAGGAGGAAAAAGTAGATTATTCCTTTGCAGTTATATCATAGTTGGCAAACTTGTCCCTTCTATATATGTTATACTTTAGCTTCCATTAGCCTCCTTCAACCTGACAAAGATGAAGGATTGTGTGGACTGTTATCCATGACATCCATGAAGGCATAGTTTTGGTCATGGTCTAAACACCCTATATATGGTGAGTATCCACAAGGAACCATCTGATGTATTCAGCCTAAGATGCCATCACATCTTACGTCATGGAACTGTCTCATTTTAAATACAATTATTGCCACCTGAGTCATTGGCAGACTTACAGCTACTCATCCAAAAGATAGCAGGGGGTGGTAGTCCAGGTGGAGGATTGCATGCCAAGATAAGTGAAGCACCTTCGTGAACCTCTTGAATGTCCAAATTTTCCTTTGGCCACAAAGGAGATTCTGAAATTATAAACCTTGTAAGAGAAATTGCATCTACTCATGTATTATATTTAAAGAGAATGATTCAAGAAGATACTTTATGAAATGGCCCTGGGATAATTAATAATGGCCAGAAAAATAGTACGAGTGAAAAATTAGACAAGATTCCAAAGAATACAGAAAATCTCTGATGAGATTTTTTAAAAATAACATTGAAAAAAGATAGAATAAAGGAGCACCAGAATATAAACTCCAAATAAACAGATCCAATTTATGAGCAGATTGTAAACAATAAGCTGTTGGTGAAGGTAGTGATGTCTGCAGGGGAGGAATCCAACACCTAAGAGAATGGCTCCAGTTGAGTGATCAAAGCTATCAACTTGAGTTTTTTATTGCCCCATCCCAAAATATGCTTAGGAAAGCGTTCTTAGAGTCATAAATTATACATTTACAGAAATACAAATTTTTTTTAAGTTGCTGCAATGGAAGATGGTTGCTATTGTTTTATACCGGTGTTGAAACAAATATATACTGTTAAAAAGTCTCTTTCGCCTATTGGTAAGCAACACCATTGTATTTATTAAACTGTACATGAGCTTATTGCATGCCAGAAATTTTATGACCATTCTAAATATAAAACAAAGCCCTAGCAAACTAAACCATATAATTGATAAGGTTATAGAAATGCACAACGAAGTCAACAATTTGTGTTCAAGTATACTCACTTGAAACATGGAGGAATATTTTGTTGGAGATAGCTGTTCCGTAGTCATTCCGAGCAAAACACTGATATTCTCCCTCATAATCCTCTGGCCTCCCACCACTGCGGAAGTCAACTACCAGTGTACCTGCCCAATGCCTCATGGTTACTCGAGGGTCCTTTGCAACATTATAAAACTTCCCATTTCGTGTCCAGGAAAACCTGTAAACAGCATTGCACCAAAGGTTAGTAACTTGAGTCTATTCAAGAACAGCGGCCTCTGTTGCTATACGATGTACAGGTTATCTGAAATCTATTAACTTCCTATGCAGTAATGGATCCTGAGTCCTACAACTTGGATGAAATATAATGCAGAGGTATTCACCCACTTACGATTTTAATGGTATCAAAGATGATTAGAGATGAAATCTACATTTACACCGTATCTACATTTGATGCTTATCAAAATAATCATGATATGGCAATTTTAAATTCCAGGATGCACTTAGAAGGCCTAGAGAGCTACAGTGATTATAATAGAACCTTTATGATGCAAAGCTACCAGAAACCACTCCAGAAACATTTTGTTTATGTATAACTGTTTGATACATTTAGCATGATAAATGACATACACCCTTTTAATAAAACAATTATTTTATACTGGAGTGAAAACAGTTGTTTCGGTCTGCTCTAAGCCACATGATCATGAGTCATAGTGATAAGCATGGGTCTAGTATTAGAGAAGAATTTTTTCCAACTTTGCTCATCATAAGGTGACTGCCGAAACAACTTAACCATGAATTCTACATAAGTCTAGGCACAGCCATTCTTACAGTGATACAGTAATCATTCAGATGTTTGTTTGTACACCACTCTTGAGAAAATAAACTACAATTACACTCACGTGGGCGTGGGGTTGCCTTTTGCTTCACACTCAATGAATATATTATCTCTTGGATCTACAATATAATCCTTTGCAGACTGCTTTGTAATTGTAGGAGGCTGAGGCACTGCAAAAGCATATATAAGAGAGGGAAACAGAGAAAATGAAAGTAAGAGGAAAAAATTACCTTTCCATATAATACCATTTGAAATGCAATTGCTTTTTAT
This sequence comes from Thermophis baileyi, assembly GCA_003457575.1. Lineage (NCBI taxonomy): Eukaryota > Metazoa > Chordata > Lepidosauria > Squamata > Dipsadidae > Thermophis > Thermophis baileyi. The sequence continues at coordinate 2,591,584 of QLTV01000419.1, forward strand.
TACACTGAAACTTTTCAAGTCTTGTGAGGCTGGGAAGCTTGGGGGACAAGAACCAGTTGGATTGCTAGAATGACATTTATTGCTAGCAAAGTAATGAAACAATCTTGAAAACCTATCAAAATAATTCCCTTTCTTACTTAACATAATTAAGGCAGAGTTGGAAAAGCCTGCTCTTATTCAATGTTTTTTCCCCCATCATGCTTATGAAGGACAAAGGGTACAGTCCACCATTAAGGTAGTCCTTGACTTATGACCGTAATGCAGCCTGCTCATCATGATCTCAGGATGGTCATAAAATGGGTAGGTCATGTGATTTTTCTGAACTTTTTTGCAGTGCTTGTAAACTGGATTGTTAAGCAAACTCTACAATCCTTAAGCAATCCAGTGGTTCTCTATAGGTGAAGTTTTGTTGGAAGTGCTGTTGTTTTTTTTTTGCAAAACTGTCATAAAATGCAGTGGTGTAACAATGGGAGACTACAAATGGTTGTAAATGATTTTACAGAGCCGAGGTGGCGCAGTGGTTAGAGTGCAGCACTGCAGGCTACTTTAGCTGACTGCTAGCTGCAGTTCGGCAGTTCAAATCTCACCGGCTCAAGGTTGACTCAGCCTTCCATCCTTCCGAGGTGGGTAAAATGAGGACCCAGATTGTTGGGGGCAATATGCTGACTCTGTGAACCGCTTAGAGAGGGCTGTAAAGCACTATGAAGCGGTATATAAGTCTAAGTGCTATTGCTATTGCTATAATGTGGCCACAATGCCAAGCGCCCAAAATTTTGGTCATGTACCCATGGGTGTGTGTGTGTGTGTGAGAGAGAGAGAGAGAGAGGTGGGGGGAGGGAGGGAGGAAGGGAGGGAACTTCAAGTCCAAGTCGTAAGTACCCCAATATAGGTCCATCATAACTTTGAATGGTCGCTAAGTGAGAAGTCACAAAACAAGGACTGTCTGTAATTGCGCACTCTCTTTTAGCATAAGGAAAAAGAACCCTTAAAGGGTAAGTAGGAATATATGCTCTGACCCCAACCCCACTCTGCCAAGGCTCCCAGTTGTGGGAGACTCCCTGAAATCAGGACATAGATGCATTCATTTCAACACAATTGCAGTCATACAGGGCTATAACTGCTACTCTGCCAGAGTTAAGCTTGTGTAGAGGAGACAAACACAAACTCATTCAAATGAGGCTACCATTTCTGTGCAGACTTTTTGCTTAGTTCAATGTAGATCATCAAGAGTGGCCCTTTTTCAAGATTTTCCACTGTCAGAAGCTCTATTATATAGCATCTAGGAGAGGGCTTTCACCCGTGTGGCCCCCATCCATCGAATACCCTCCACAAGAACATATGTTTGTTCTTCATGCTATCAGTACCTAGGACAATGGTAAATTTCTTTCATTGTTATGAATTGTGAATTCGAACACTTTCAATGATTCCAGTTTTAATTTTGCCTTAAGTTTAATTGAAATGTTTATATTTTTATGATTTAGTTTTCAAGTTATTGTAAACTCTATTAAATGTTGTTTGGTGAGAAAGATGGAATATACATTTTAAAAACATTATAAAATAAGCAGGCTAATCTGAAAAAAAAAAGCAGTGTCAAACCTGGTCAGTATTTGGACAGAATCTCATTAGGAAAGCTGTATTGTTTTGTATTGCTGTCAACTAACCTATATGGCTCTATCTTGTTTAAAGGAGATTTTACTTATAAACTCTTTTCTTCTATAAGGGGAAGTCAAGAGTGCAGCATACACATTCATCTCCCCAAATGGTCATTTTCCTAATTCCAGAATAGGACAGCTGATCCTCTGTTTTTTTTCCCTCCAGAAGTACAAGGTAGTTCTCAACTTACAACTGTAATTGAACCCACAATTTTTATTGTAAGTTGAGATGGACATTAAGTGGTCACCATGAGACAGTGCCCGATTTTATGACTTTTTTGCGGCAGTCATTAAGTGAATGCATCAGTCATAAAGTGAACATTGTAGTCATTAAGCAAATTCTTCGTTTGATATGGGTTGTTTGTTTGTTTGTTTGCTGAAAACCAGAAGTAAAAATGCCATAAGTCATGGTTATGTGACCTCTGTATGCTGCAAATGGTCGTAAATGTTGGCCAGTTGTCAAGTGCCCAAAATGTAAGTAGCTTTTTTGAGTCCACCACCTAAGCAACTGGTCACAAGTCGACAACTACCTGTAAATTAAAAACAACACACACAACTGCATAACTTTTGAATACTTTTCTCCATCCAGTATATCAGGTCACAAATCGCTCCCATTTTTGTTTAAACTACTTACCTGTATAGTCAAAGAAGTAATTTTAAAAACAAGCTGATCTTCCTTGACTTTTCTTGGTGACTTATAAGAATGTGACCACGACTCATTCAAGCATTTCCTGTTGTCTTTCCACTTACTTTAACAAACTTTACATGTAGTCTGGTTGGTTCTTCCCTCTACTCCACCCCCCATGGTTGTGGCTCAGAAAAGCAGTATGAACTAACCAGCTACTTATTAAGCACATCTCTCCTGTCTTTTGGACAGAAAGTTTAAAGAAGAAAAGAGCAGTAATTATATTTACATAACTATGTTTTATATTTCAGACCAAGAAAAGTGTCACTTCTCTGAAGAACAAAAATATGGATTGTTATTTCGGGAGGGGAAAAAAAAGGTCAGAAAACAAGACTTACATGTATCTTGAATACTTGCTGTTAATTCGAAGGTGTAAGCACAGCAATAAAAAGAGAGAAGAGAGAAACAGGAAGTGTTAATCTAAATGTTTAGATCTAATATTAAATACCAAAAGGAGTAAACAAAACGTGCCATTTTAATGAATATTAATATTATTAGCTTAAATATATTGCCCCGAGTTCCTGTGAAGAAGAGTTAGAGAAAACTTAAAAAAAGGTGGGGAATGACACAATTAGCAAAATAAATACATACAAATATGAATATGTTCTGACAACAAGAAGTCTACTGAAAACTATTAATGGATAGATTTAATTCATAGTCTCTAGTTTATAGGCATTTCTGTAGCCTTCTCCAGTCTAGTGTCCTCTAAATATGTAGGATTACTATTTCTTTAATCCTCAACCATCATAAATTTTAATATCTAGGGCAAGCCCTCACAAATGCTTAAATTATAATATTTTAAAGATTTACCTATGCTGTAAAAATCCTTTATGTAGCTTAGAGATGTGAAAAAATAGGACCTTAAAGACTATTCTACTTTCTTGTTTAGTTGGTCATATTTTTTGGTAGTTTTAAAAATGCAATTATAAACAATATAAAAAAATTAAAGTGATTTATAACTTTTATGTAATGCATCCTATGCCACTGTGAATTATCCAGGCATCCTTCTTCACATGGGTAATTTACCTATGACACAGAAGTCTGCACTCCCAGAAGACCTCACCATATTGCTGGCTGTATTTAGTCACATCTAGACAATAACCACGAGAAAAAGTTTTAAATATATACTATTGAATACACATGTTCGACCTCATTTTATCTTAGGAAGATATTACATGATACCCTCCAGTCACTAGACAGAGTTCAAACTATATGTGAAAAGGAACACATCACTTGAAGCTCTAGGAATTTTTAAAAATGATATAACAGATATACCTGTAGGGGCGAATTGGAAATTCCAATGACAGAATGAACTTAAAATAAAACAAAAGTTTGCAATATTACCATGAACAGTAAGTTTTTTATTTTCCATGCACCATCATTGAGGTAAATTATTGCCTGTGCATTTGCTAGTGGTTTGTTCTTATAAAGCTAATTCAACTTATAGGGCATGCTGTGCTTCTCAGAATCAGGAGACTGACGGGATGCTTCATACGTCATTCACTGATGCTAGTGTCCATATGTATATATGGGCATGTATAGAGTGCACAAAATGAAAAATATATTCTCCTGGTTAGAACCAAAAGGTTTTTGGCTATGAACTCCTATAGGAATTCCACAGTGGTTTCACAAGACAAGTAGGTCAAGGTTGAAGAGTGTTGCTGCTTAAATTGTCATACATCCCACCTTTTTGGTCCACCCATCCACAGGTATTTTCAGGATTTGCTTTCGTTTTCTTTTCTTAGTGTCTTTCCTGTTCTAATTGTCCTAAATTAAATCCCCAAGAATAACTGTGTTTCAGTCAATGTCCATACTAAATATGTATGGTTTGGGTCAGACATAAAACATAAAACTCAGCTATATTGTACACAGTATGGCTAATTGGTTTGCCAATCTCTAACCCCATACACACATACCTATCACATTATACCATTTCATGATAGATGTTGTACAGAAAGCAGAAAAGGAATAAGAAATACTAAGCCAAAGAAATGGAAAGCGGGAAATACATACACATTTACTTTACACCAACACCATTCACTATGCCCGTCTGCATGATTATCAAAACATATTGCTGAATTTTCTTAAAGCTTTCTAATTTTTTTAAATAATGATATAATACCTATTAGGAAGTTCATATGGTATTTATTTGTTGACAGTTCTAAAGTCAATAAGATAAAGTTTCCTTTTATTTAGCGGTGGACAAATTTATAAATAGATTTGTCCACTTTTTTCTTTTTTCCACCCTTAACATTATTTCTTCCTATATTCATCCCAGTCTACAATTGTTCCTTATAGTCTGCATTAAAATTTGCATGTATGTTAATGCTAATTTCTCCTTAAATACTTGTTCTCATACATACTGCTTTTAGAACTATTTCCCAAAACTGTTTTGGTTAATTTTTCATCATTATATGCTTTTAAGAATAAATTTCTTTAGTATAAAAATGTTTATGTACATTTTTAAAAAGATTATATCACAACATTTGAAAAAAAGTGAAATTTCAGAACCATTTCAATTTATGTTTTGTTTCAGAAAATGCATGCCAGATGATTTTACCTTAACACCTATGTTAAATTGATTCCACAAATTTCCAGCCCCATTCTTCATTTTGCAGAAATCAGGCTTATTTCTGGCTACTTATTCAGTTATTTACACCATACATCATCAACCCATTTCCCCATTTTTAAAATTTCTATGAAGTAATATATATCTTGTCCTTTTGTTTGTTTATTCAAATATGGTTTGCTATATAACAAATGCCTTCTAAAATCAACAAGTTTTCTGATTCAACAGTTTAATATGCAGATCTGATACCCTACTTTCAATGGTAGAAATATTCTTTAAATCATATCCCTACACCACACCTGTATGCAACACTAATCTCCATGAAGGAGTGAAGCTTCTGGGGTCAGAGAAAAAGAGATCATTTGCCTGGAGAGTTAGCAATTTGCACACTTATCATAAACCCACAGCAGCTGTGACTATTTATACACCACCTGCTCAATTTATAAAACCTGGAGCCTTTCAAGCTTACAAAAAGAAGATGAATTAATTAGCTAAGTCTCTGCCATGAACAATGGGCGGACATGAGAGGACTAAGAGAGACCAAGCACTTTCTCTGTTAAATAAAAGGAAGATTAAAAATCCAATTCTCTGGCAGCTTGCATGAAGGAAAAAGCACACGGCAGAGCCTGATGTCACCAAAGTGAGAAAAGAAAGAAAATCTTTGAAATGGGTCCAGCTGGGTAAAACAGATGTTTGCCATGTTCCTTAATGCCTTCCACTGATTTGGGATGACCAGTTTCTGATTCACTCTATCCTAAGATTCTGTGATTATAAACAATGCTTCCAAGTAGTTGCTATGTTATAATTTTTGTACAGTCACTTTAATGAAAGATCATGCATACAATACATATTAATATCTATTTTCTAGCAAACTTGCCAAAATGTTACTAAATCAACGCAGACTGGTTGTTCAATCTTAAATCATGATTTTTCTGTTTAATCTTGTTTGGGGAAGGTTACTTGAACCTGAACCAAGAGGATTGATAAAAAGGGAGGATTATAAATTAATCTGTCCTAAAGCAACCATCACTGAGAAATGGTGAAAAAAATATGGGAAGAGGGTCCTCCCCCCCCCCCGCAGCAAAGTCACTAAAAGTATATTTTGAAATTGAATCAAAGCAATTTTTTGTCACTATTTAGGATTCAGGTCTTCACAATTAATGGTTAAATTCAGAATTTATTGGCTACTTTTTTTCCTTAATATATGTGATGCATCAATTTATTTATTTATATTTTTATTTATCAGGTTTAGGCACCACCTATCTCACTTTCAGAATGGCCCCAGGCAGTTTACAGCTAAAAGCATAAAAACCATGTAAAAATACAATACATCAGTAAAATGGGAGCCAAGTAAGAAACAAAGATAGAATAAGTTTAAAAAAAAGGGGGGGGGGCTTCAAGGTCTTAACAATCCCCAGGATTGCACGCCACTCGGGGAGCCCATACGAGTTGGTAGAGTCAGGTCTTCACACTGAAAGATCAGGAGAGTGGGGGCCCACCTCACTTCTGGGAAGAGAATATTCCAGAGCGCAGGGGCAATAGTACAGAGGGCTCTCTTCCTGAACCATGCCAGTTGAAAATCTTTAACTGACAGGGCCCATAACATACCTTCCCTGCTTGACTAGGTGGACAGGTTGATATGGGGGTAAGATGGTTCCTCAGGTAACTTGAACCCATGCGATGTAGCGCTTTAAAGGTAATATCAACTGAAAGAAAACTGGCAGCCAATGCAGACCACAGAGCAAAGGTATTACATGGACACCCAAAATTGTTCATACAGCTGCATTCTGCACCAGCTGTACTCTACCAGGGCATGAGTGACTGAGAGAAGGTCTCCTGATCCAGGAAGGGGCCTAACTGGTGCACAACACAAAGTTGAGCAAAGTCCTCCTAGTTATGGTTGCTACCTACTCCTTAAACAAGAATCTAGGAGGACCTCCAGATTGTACTGTGTTTGTCTAGGACAGTGCAACCGATCCAAGACCAAAGATGATAAAGCTCTGTATACAGATGAGTTGAATATAGCCATCTTTTTGTCTCACTGGGCTAGTCAGATATGTGAGAATCCCATATACTGTATGTCAAGAATGAGGAAAAAAGGGAGAAAAGTAATGCAATAACTAAATAAAAATGCTCAGTGCAACATTCATCAAAAGCTTCAATTCTCAAACTGCAAATACTACTTCTAAAATGAAATTATGATATGTGCTAAAAGTTGTAACCAGAAATCTGATTTTTCTTTAAATGTAACAATTTTCAGAAATGTTTAATATTATTTAGTCTCACAGTATTTTTAACTGCTGGAAATGCTTACATAATTTATAATATAGAAACATAGTGAATATTGTATACTTTAAATCTTGGCCACTTTAAACTAATTCAAGTATTTTTCTGCTATGCTATTATTCTACCACATAATTAGTTGGCTATCATGTTATGTGCCAGGATGATAAAATAACTTTCAGTGTTTAGCAAATCTGTCCAACGTGCAGTGCAGATTTAAGATTGTTTGGAGAACTTCTTATCAAGAGGTGCCAGGAATCTCCAGAAACAGCCTGCAGACTTTTATACACGCAGGGGAAAAAGGGACTAGCATGAACTTCCCCTCCCCGCCCATGAGGCTAATTCAGTCTATCTTCACAGCTGGCATAATAAATGAGTTGATGGTAAAATATTTAATTATTTGCCAGATCATATTTAATTATAAAATCCAACACTAGGCATTTTTTCAGCATTGTCATAACTTTGAACAGTCATTAAATGAAGGATTGCGAGTTGAAGACTAGCTCTATACCTAGTCTTGGGAAATGATTGCTGATGACACTATCCATCACAAGCATAAAACATGCTAATCTAAACAAAACATCACTGCCTCATGAAGACTCTGAATAAATAAAAATGGTACTTTTAATGGAATCACATGTTGCCTGACAGCTAAGCTCAGGAACAAAATCCTGAACAAATTCAACGAGCAGTGAATATCTGAAAAAAAGAGAAATATGCATGCAGGCATATTATTAAAAACTTGATTTATATCACTTTATGAGGTATTTTTTTAATTTTTTTTTGTTAAGATACATTTATATTAATAAAATCAGCACATCAATATGAAATAAAATTGTGAATAAATGTCCTTATGATGAAGGGGATGCCCCATGGCATATTTGCAACTTATATGAAAATAATGTGAACAATAATGCCTTTTATGTTACTTAGCTTTTCTCAATCTGGGATCAGATTCTAAGGAGTCTTACTTATTCCATTAGAAGATACTATTTTTTTAATATAAAAGAGTACACATTAGCAAAGTTCCAAAGGAAAGTAAATTGTACTTAAAATATGCAACTGAAATCATGAAAATGACAATGTTATGAATTAAAATAGGAATCCTTCCTCTCTTTTCGATAAATAAGGAATCCTGAAGAAAGACACGACTGATGATAATAAACTAGTGTTATTTTTCTCATGTTTCTTAATGACAGTTACCACTCAAAAGAAAACAAATTAATGAGCCTTTCTTGATCATCAGAGAAGATCTCTTATATACTGTAGACTCTATGGATTAAACAACATTAATTCAGTAGAGTTTTAGTGATTAGTGATTTAGCAAAAAGCTTCCTACTGGATGGCAGAACAAAGAACAGAAAATACTTAATCTTTAAGTAAAACCAATAAAAGTAAATCCATCTTTTTCTCATATATAAAATCAGAATTATATACATGTCCAGGAAAGCATTTTTTTCTTGTGGAGGATCATATTTCTTCAGAGATGCCAGACTTTTTGAGGGATTAGCTCACTCTACTTTTTCATATCTGCCCATCAAGTTGGGCAAGAGAGGCATGCCGGGTCCCATTTATTAGGAATTATCATATTGCAGGACTCAGGAGGTATGCTTTTCTATAACTGTGCCCAGGGGTGGGTTCTAAAATTTTTGACTACTGGTTCTGTGGGCGTGGCTAGGTGGGGGCATGTGACTGAGTGGGCGTGGCCAATTTGACATCACTCTCACACACTCAGTCACATGACCCCCCACCTAGCCATGCCCACCGAAACGGTGGTGAAAATTTTTGGGACTCTGACAGAGGGAAGGGGGGAAAGAGAGGGGAAAAACTCCCAAAAATAGACTGCCAGAGGATTTAGGGTGTGGAAAAGCCATAGGTTTCCTAGAAGGAATCGAAGCATTCAACTTTGCAGCCCGGAGGACACGCCTATGTTTATAAATCCGGCGGGCGAGTGGGGGGGGGAGACAATGGGAAGGAAAGGGTGGGAGATAGGAAAAAATGCAGGCGAGGTGCTGGACTGTGCAAGCAGGGTGGGAGGGAGGGAGGAAAGTTCACCCGATCCTGACTCGGGACAAGGGGGGGAAGGAGGAATTGGCTGCAACCCCCCAAAACACCCCCAGGCACAGCGGGAGCTGTGGGAAACCGCAGAGCCTGGATTGCATGCACGCACTTGTGCCCTGCAGTCATGCATGTCGCCCCCACCCCACCCTGGGTTCCTCCTATTGCGGCTTAGGTGCAATATTGGAGGGGATCCCTAAAATATCTGGACCAAGTAACAGCACGACGAAGCAACGCAAGCAACTCCATGCATCTCTCTCTATAAAGTTGCTCGTGTGTGTCCATTATATTCACACATACGGATGTCACACGCATGCATCCAAAACCCCCATAAAAACCCCTAGTTGTGCAAACCACAGTGAAAAAAAGATCAGCTTTGGGGTTGGGGACGGAGAGGTCTTCAGCCATCCCCCCTCCTCTCTGCACCCCTCCCCGGCCAGATCTGTTTTGCCGTAGTTTGCATGCGGAGAGGTTTTCCAGCTGGGTCCCGCCTGCCCCTTTGACCCGCCTGCCCGAGAAAGCGGCTGCTTTTGATTGGGATGGGGCGGGGTGGATCACGAGATGCGCATCTTACCAGAGACTGGCAGCTCTGGATCTTGCGGCTTTTTCGGGGTTTTCTTAAAAAAACAAAACGCCTCTCCAGACGAGCTTGAAAACTTCTGAGGTTGCTTCAGGAGGGAGTAGTCGGGCAGCGTTTCCCCCCCCACCCTGGGCACCTGCAGCCTCGGAGCCTGCAGCAACTCCTGGCCCTTGCACAGTAAAGAAAAACTTCTCGTGAGTGCAAGGCAATTAAATTCTCGCACTCGCGAGAAGTTTTTCTTTACTGTGCAAGGGCCAGGAGTTGCTCCAAGGCTGCAGGCTCCGAGGCTGCAGGCGCCCGGGGAGCGGGGGAAACACTGCCCAACTGCCCCCTCCCAAAGCAAGGTTTCAAGCTCGACTGGAGAGATGGTTTTTTTTAAAGAAAACCCTGAAAAGGCCGCAAGATCCGGAGCTGCCAGTCTCCGGTAAGATGCACGTCTCACAGCCCTCCCGCCCCATGCCCTGCCCCACCTGTCACCCCCAAATTGCGCCCCACTGCGAGACGCGCATCTTACCAGACTGGCAGCTCCAGGCAGCGAAAGAAACCGCCGCCTCCTGCCTCCGTGCATCGAGGAGGCCGAGCAGCAGCGGGAAGAGCACAGGAGGCACAGGAAGCGGCTGCCAGCAATGCCCTCAGCGATCACAGATGTTGTGAGCGGGGAGGCTCGACCCCCCTTAGGAGCCTCAGTTTACTCGTGAGCACCATTGGCCTTTCTCCCTGCCTCTCCTGGCCAATGTTGCTCACAAGTAAACTGCAGCTAGGATCTGCTGTGTGCTTCCTTCGCAGGCCAGGCCGGCTGGGGGAAGCACATGGGAAGGGCTACGGTGCCGTGATCTGCCGGGTGCTTCCCTCCCTGTGTGCATCGGTCCATCTGCCGTTGGTATCACCCCTCGCCAGCTCTCCCTCCCCTGCCAGCTCTCCCTCCCCGCCCACCCGCTGGCCCGAGCTGTTCAGCCTTACCTTTGCCAGCAGTGGTGAGCAGAAGTATGCGGCTAGATTCTGCAAGTAGTGGATGGGCGGGGCAGGCAGGCAGGGCGAGCAAGCATCGGGTGGGCAGGGTGAGCGAGCAGGGACTGGTTCGGGGGCATGGTCAGGCTGTTGTTACTGCCGGCTCAGAGAACCAGTCCCTATTTTTACTACCGATTCTATAGAACCGGTCCAAACCGGCAGGAACCCACCTCTGACTGTGCCTGCTTCTAGATACCATACTGCACATTTTGCAGAGATTTGAAGACCTGGCTGTTTTCCCAGGGACAAGGGCCTGGGGAGTATTTTATCCCCCACTATTGCTGAATGGTGTTTTGACTGTTGGTTGGAAATGGTCACTTTCAATTTTTTTTTATACAGCATATATTTGTATTGAACTTTAATTGTTTTAGCCACCCAGAACCACATTATTGAGATGGGAATCCATATAAATCAGTATAAATAAATAAATATATGTATTGTATACATGCTTGCATGTTTGGGCCTAGAGTCAAAAAATGGCTGGGACTAAAACCAATAGGGTCTGAGGCTACTTCTTTTCTTTTTTACACCACTCCCATCTCTCTGATTCTACAATATTTTACTTCATTCTTGCAGTTTACAATTTTTTCCTCTGTATTTGCCACTTCCTTCTCCATCTTTTCAATGCCTTCCTTTCTGTCTACCTCATTGCCTGAAACTAAGTTGAGGTCTGCATGAAATGGAATCATAGGGAGCTTACATTTTACAATGTACATTATCAATAGCTGATATAATGAAATTAGTCCATGGGAGTGGCAATATTTTAGAGGCCCACATTGTCCAGTGCATCTGACCAGAATCTAAGGCTGCAAGGTAAGCCTATTTCTTAAGAAGTATGTTTATTAATCACAGAGAGACCTACTTCTGAATGAACATGTTTAGAATTGTATTGCAGAGCAATCCTACTCTTTCTCAGTGGAGAGTAAATCCCACTGAGAAAAATAAAACTAAAGAAACCTCATCCTAATGAATTAAACTTGTTAGCCTATATGCAGTTGTTATACAGAGGCTTCAATTAACTTAGGTGGTTACAAAACTGGCAGCATGTATGAGCATTTTGCCTTCTGACATTTATTGTAGTAAAAAGAAGTACAAAACTTTGAAAACTAATACTCCTGAAGTATAGCATTTGCTAAAATAAAAAGCTAGAGAGGGACAGAGGAAGAAGTCCCAGTTATTGGCTATGCAGTTATTATTCAGTAGTAATTTTTCCATGTTACAGTGCATTTCAACAGTTAATTCTTTCCAATACTCTGTGCCATTTCAGTGCTACAACTGTGGCACTTCTATGCACAAATGTCACCTATTTATTATCATTTTAATAAATAATGTACAATTAATGTACAATTATACATGTGCAATTAAAACACTGTAGCATCTGTTGGTATTTCATTGAAATAGCCTTGTCTGTTGCCAGTTCCTGCAGCACTGAAGTGGAAGCATTGCACAGCCCTCATAATAATCGTTTTTGGAATGAGTTAAATTGAGGTAAAAGGTTTATTTGGGACTTTCAGGTAAGAAATCGCTACCTCAGAATTACAGGGTTCTATGTGTATATATATTCTATATACACATAGAACCCTGTAATTCTGAGGTAGCGAAATGGTGAACTGACTATGGCTCTGTTAAAAGTAAAGCCAACAACCATGGTAGAAGGAAACGTCTTTATAATTCCTCACTGGATAAGAAGAAATTGCCCACAAGTGCTCCGTACAGTTGTTTCTCATGAGGAGACCACAAGACAGTAGTCTCTAGTGGGTTTAGAGCTCTGGGAAATGACTGTATAGCGATGTTTGCTCAAGCCATGTTTCCTACCTTCTAAAGGGCATTCGGTCACATATTTCCTTTTCTAATCACTTTCAGAAATTGCTTGTTAGTTGCTTTTCAGCTATTAGGAAACTTTGGGGTTGACAGGTTTTACAGTACTGGGTAAATTCCCTTCAATCCTTAGCAAAATAATACAAGTTGTTAATCTAATCTTGCGTAGTTTCTTCTCTGGCAATATTACACTGCTAACCAGAGCATACAAAACATTTGTTAGACCAATTCTCGGATACATCTCATCTGTCTGGAACCCGCACTGCATATCGGACATTAATACAATCGAACGGGTCCAGAGATATTTCATGAGAAGAGTCCTCCACTCCTCTGCTTGCAACAGAATACCTCATGCCACCAGACTTGAAATTCTGGGCTTAGACAACTTAGAACTATGCTGCCTTCAGTCTGACCTAAGTGTAGTACACAAAATTATCTGCTACAACGTCCTACCTGTCAGCTTCAATCACAACAATACATGAGCACACAATAGATACAAACTTAATGTAAACCGCTCCAAACTCGATTGCAGAAAATACAACTTCAGCAACAGAGTGATCAATGCCTGGAATGCACTACCTGACTCTGTGGTTTCTTCCCCAAACCCCCCAAACTTTAACCTTAGACTGTCTACTGTCGACCTCACCCCATTCCTAAGAGGTCTGTAAGGGGCGTGCATAAGCGCACCATCGTGCCTACCGTCCCTGCCCTACTGTCCTATTGTCCTCATTTATCTGTACTTACTTTGTTTATATTTATGCTTATACCTATACCTGCTATCTTGTACATGTTTGACAAACAAATAAATAAAATAAATAAATAAATAAAAAGTTCTACCTAACAAGATTGAGACTGTTTTAAAAGTGGAATTAAAAAGAACAGGCTACAAGAATGATATGGAAAAAGATGCTACTCCAGATATACAAAAGAAACTGGCTGATGTCTTAATAATACAAATAACAAACCAAGACAGTTACCTGGATAATTTTACTATACTGAATTTACAAAAGAGGCTTCTTAAAAGTTTGAAAACTTTTGTGAGACAAAGAAAAAATGAAATCAAATTCTAAGACATTATTTGGAGGGATTAAAGATCAAGGTTGTTAAAAGTTAAAAGAAGAAATTTAAAATTGGTTTACTTGCTCAGGGTTAAACATAGCTTTGTTGTTATCTGTGGTAATCCTTAACTAACATGCTGATTAGAACTGAAATATCAAGGCTTTATGATAACACATAGAATATGGGAAGAAGAGCTCATTTATTGTATTTGAAGAAAAAGTGATGTTATTAAAATTGTTTATACTTGAGAAGAAGGGGAATCATTTATTTATAAATCAGTTTCTTTTTCTTTTACAACATTATTTTTTCTTTTTTTCTTTTCTGCACTTTTTACTTTTACTTTTCATTTTTTTAGATTGTATTAGTTTTTATCTTTGTAAGATAAAGGTTGTTGTTGTTGTTAGTTAGTTACGAAGTCGTGTCCAACCATCGCGACCCCATGGACAACGTTCCTCCAGGCCTTCCTGTCCTCTACCATCCCCCGGAGTTCATTTAAGTTCACGTCGATTGCTTCAGTGACTCCATCCAGCCACCTCATTCTCTGTCGTCCCCTTCTTCTTTTGCCCTCAATCTTTCCCAGCATTAGGCTCTTCTCCAGTGAGTACTTCCTTCTCATTAGGAGGCCAAAGTATTTGAGTTTCATCTTCAGGATCTGGCCTTCTAAAGAGCAGTCAGGGTTGATCTCCTCTAGGACTGACCGGTTTGATCGCCTTGCAGTCCAAGGGACTCGCAGATAAAGGAAAAGGGGCTAATCTAACTATTAGAGAAAGGTTGTTCCATCACACAGGAGCTGTCATTGAGAAACAACATCTCTTGTCCTTAGTCTTCTTCACAAGAACACCGCAAGAAGACATGCTGATTCCAGGTAGAGAAATGGTTTCTGGTAAGAATTTCTATCAATCTCCAAGCTCAGACACTACAAAAAGCTAGTGCAACTAACGCTATAGTTATTCTATTACCACACACAAAAGACAGAAGTCAGGAAGAAAAGGAGAGGCACCTTCCACAACTATCATTCTCAACCCAACATAGTGTAATTTATTATGTACATTATGTTTGAATCAAATTTTATTTTGATAGATGATATTATAGATATGTATTTAAAATTATTTCATAAATTAATATTCCAAGGCAATTGATAAGACTGTTATTTCCCAGATCTTTCTAGTCAAATACAATGAGTTATGGCTCTAGGAATTACCTCAGATCTTCAGGGGAATGAAGGAACACAAAATTATTGAAAAGTTAATACTGAGGAAACATGAAAAATATTCTGAATATTCTTTCTAAATCTGAGCTAGGATATGATAGCACAGGTGTCAAGATTAGAACAAAAAGCAGTTCCAAATAAAATCTTAGTGTTCCATCTATGGATAGAAAAATTGGTTAATATTGCTTTCTCTCACTTTGGATTCAATAATTATGGGAAAGATAGGCTGGTTTGTACCTACTTGCAACATAACTGTTCAAGATGAGGAGCCTGATAAAAAGGCTTTATTTTACATAACCTAGATTTGATTTATCTCACAGATCATCACTCACCAAGAACCATTTTTGGCACACAGTGTGTTGATCATTAAATACTTCAACCCTCACAAACAATGGCATATTGAAATAGGAAATGGAATGGAGCAATCATGCTATGTTAGCTTTTCCTAATCTTGATGCCCCAGAGATGTGAGAATTTCAGTTCCAAGAATTTCTCAGCCAGCATAGCCATTAGTGAGAATTCTAGGAGTTGGTCTACACATCCAAAAGATGGAGATTAGATTATGCAGAAACCCAAAATACATTGCCATCTATTTTCAATCAATGTCCATATATATGAATTAGCCCCCATACTTTATCATGTTCACATCTTGTTTATAAATAACCTAAGGGCAATTAAGAAAACAAAGGCAAAATTAAAATCTGCCAGAAGTCAATACAGGACTAATGAAATCAAACAGTTTTTAATGCAAGTCTCACCCTCAGCATGTATGGATGATGTCACTTTAACATAACCTCAGAAAGTATATTTACAGTTGAAGTTTCTTATGAACTTCAGCATTTGTACTTTTCAGAATGCAGCAGATGATTCTGATGCTGACCCTAATTTCCAGGACCCCCTAGCTAAAGGATAAGCTTTACCATCATCCTCCAGCTCAGAGGAGAAATATGTACTAGGCTTTCTGATAATATTCTAGACTGCATTAGTTTCTGAAGAGTGAGATCTTTAAAATACTGTATCTTCTTCCTCAAAAGAAGCTGTATCTCAAAGCCCTGTTTGGTATCATTCTAAAGATGAAACTGAATTCTTCTGAATACTCATAACTGCTGGTCACTTTCATCCTGACAAGTAAAAAACAAAGCTAGAGTATGCTTCATTATATGTGCTGAGTTAGATCAGAACTAAGACAAGTCCAGTGATGTATGGATTCCATGAAACTCTGAATGCTTTTAATCAGAATGGCTTGATGTGATTTCTAAATCTCCCCATTTATTTTATTTGAAGTAATTAACACTACACCTTGAACTACACTATACCTTGAGGAAGAAAGACATCTAGGCAATGGTGCAGCGGTATACTAAGAATATCTCTAAGTTATCTTTATAAATCTATGATCAGGTTCATTTATATTGAAATACTATTGACTGCCTACTTAATGATAGATGATTATGATTTCAACTCTTCTCAAGATCACTGCTTTTCCTTGCTAGGTTATTCATGATAGCATGCCTGAGAAGCTTGATGAAGATGAATTGATAAAATATAAATCAGTGAACTTACGATCCCGTGGGACTTCAATGGCTCTGATGAGGTTATGAAGATATGAAGCGAGCACCACAACCATATAGGTTAGGAGATACCTTTGAATTACCATGTTGAATATTTGGCTAAGATTGTATGTCCTCAGTTTCCTCCAAGAAGGCAAAGTGGTGCCTTTACTGCTGAAGTATACCAAGGTGTTTTGAATTACTATAAAAAAAGAAAGAAAGAAGAATTAGTAAGCTACTACTGCATTAAAATTCATATATGCCTCATTTTTTTTCTAAATCTTTGCTGGAATGAGACAAACTAGAACAAATTACAAAATCAGTTACTTTCTTGGTCTAGGACAGTGTTGGCGAACCTTTTCAGCACCAAGTGCCGAAACGGGAGTGCTGGAAACCAGAAGAGCTGTTCCCTGGCGCGCATGTGCGCGCCAGGAAGCTGAGCTTCCAGTTTCCAGCGTGCACATGCATGCCGGTCACCTGTTCTTCCAGTTTCTGGCACACATGCGTGTGCAAAGACCAGCTAGCCAGCACGCCAGGGAGCTGCTCTTCTGGTTTCCGGTGCTCCCGCGCACGCGAAGCTCAGCTGGCATGTGCACGCAGGAACCCGGAAGAACAACGGGCGACGGCTGGCATGCCAGGAGAGATGGCTCTGCGTGCCACTTCTGGCACGCGTGCCATAGGTTCGCCATCATTGGTCTAGGATAATTCAGATGACAACATCTAGTTATCTCGAATGTTCTTTCTTTTAAAAAAACTAAGCAGAGGCAGGTATACTTAGTATTTAAATTCACTCTTATATGTAGAGTTCTTAAACAATTCCTTTAGCCCAAGACACGTCACTTGTGTATAGAGGTACTGCACTGTACAACTGGTCATTTTTTGAATAAATGAAAATGATATCACTAATGTTAATAGGAAAGAGTAAGGGAGAATCATTTTTGTGGAAGGCTGTGCACAGGCCACATAAGAGAGAACATTCACACTAATTTCACTGGAGCTTTCTTTCAAAAATTCCATGAACTTATCCCATCTACCATCTCTCCTAGTATTCCACTGTTAAAGTATTGGTATTTCTTTGAAAAAAGGAGTATTACCAGTAGCAAGAATGAGCAAGAAGAAATGATCTGAAATAACACCTCTGTAGTTCTTTCAAGTACGCAGCTCAACTCTTTTTTTGCCTCCTCAAAGGACAGAGAGATTGTGCAAGCAAATTATCTTTTCCTGCACTGATTTTTCTTCAGAGCTTAGTATGTCCCTAAAAATGCCAATGCAAGTGAACAAGTTCACTTCCCTGCCTTAATTGATTAGAACTTTCTAGTCAGCTGGCAACTGCTATCTGAAACTGACCAGACTTTAATCAGTTTCAAACTGAAGGCTCTAATTGTCCTAAATACTGTATAGGTTGGAAAATAATATTATTACCATTTATTACCATTATATTTGTGAATGGTCACTATACAAGGCAGTTGCTAAATGAGGACTACTTGTAAATAGGAATGGGAACAGGTTTCAATGGCCAAACAGACACTAGCAGAAGATTATTCCCCATGTTTTTCTCCATTCTTTTCCAATTTCCAGAACTGCTTTGTTATTTAAGAACAAGAATGCTACCTCTGCAAATATTTCACCCCCAGGAATCAACTTGTTGATTGCTTGGGATGCAGCATATAGGCTAGGCAACAATAATTAGTATGCTGCCTGAGGTCTGAGAAGTACTGAAAGAAGGCTCTTTTGCTGGATGAAACAAATGTTGCCAACTTATTTGTGAAAACATTAACATTAAACTAGGTCCAAATACAGACTTTCTAAAGTGCTGCCAGCTGCACTGACATCTTCTTATAAACAGGCAATTCACCATTTTCCTAAGAGTAATTTGCTGCCATGCTTGTGCGAGTGGGTAGTTTGTAGTCAGGAGACACACACAGTGCTATTTGCCCACAGTTGACATCAAATCAGGACACAGCCCACACTGTCCCGACCTTTACTGTTCCTGAGTCTGAAATTCTACCCACAACCTTAGTAATGCAAAAATGATACTGTTCTACAAAGATTCTGATAGTGAAATCGATCTAAAAAATCACACATCATAACCAGTACCAAGAACCCTTTTCATAATCATTAAGATGCTGCTCAGGAGTGGCATGACCTGGCATGCAGACAAATTTCAAGGAAAAAGCATCCTGGTGGAGCAAGTTCTGGATGCAAACTTCAGATGGAAAACTGGAAACCTTTTAAATGTGTGCTAAATATAAAATGCACAGTCAATTTCTTCTGTGGGTAAATAACAGGCCTATTTAAACTATATCCTCACAGAAGTATCTTCCATGCAGGCAAATACCTACCAGAAAACCTTGGAAAAACCTTGACATACCAGTTCCACTACACTGAAGGATAGATCCAATTTATATTGCCTCTTGGGATATCTTGCATAGGTTTCTTTGGCCCTATCAGGTAGGCCAGACTAAAAAATCAATGGCATATTCGCCAGTGTTACTGTAATAGAATCTTGCAATCTGAATGTATTCCTCCCCCCATCTAACGTTATCTTAGTTTGAACTACAGAAGGGGTCAGAGGCATTTGTTCATTAAACCCTCAAACTCTGGGATTTTTATGCTACATCTGTGAACTTGATGGCAATCCCTCCCCTCCCCCCTTGTGTCAATTTCTGGCAAAACAAGCTGCAATTTCATCTCCATTAAAAGGTGATTAAACCACCATTTCCCCCACCTGAAATAATCTCTCTGTGAAGTTTCCGAAAGATGCCCTAATTAATTCATGAGCCATGAGCCAAGCTTCAAAAGAAATACAGTCATTTATTAGGAACAACATTCCGGCAATACTCCGATGCAGTCAGAACTAACCTCACGTAGTTTACGGGCCCCCATGACCCTGTCTCCCCCCCTTCTCCCTGGGCATGTCATAAATCACATTCTCCAATGAACCACGTTGGTGGGCTGTGAAACCCACACCCCTCCTGCTGACTCCGGTAACCTAGGACACAATCAGCAAGAAAGGCATTTGTGGAATGTAGTTTCAATTAGGACAACCAAGCAGCTCCATCAGTTTTCTCCCCCCTCCTGCTTATGGCAACTTGAAAGCTTTGCAAGTTGACACTCTCAATATATTATCAGAATAATCATGAAGATTGCCCCCAAAGAGCTATAACATGCAAGTTTTTTTTTAATATAACCAAATGTATATGTCCTGAACTGTGGTGGAATGTAGCCTGTATTCCCAGGAGAGAGGGGCTGATTCTAGAGGACCAAGAGACAGTGAAGTTTAGATAATTTTGGTTGGAAGAAAGAGATTTAAGATGACTCCTCCCTAGCAATTCTCAGAGTATATCTTTGATGGTGCAAGTAGTTGCTTTAGTTTGGCAAGATTTCTGTCTATAGGTGAGGAATTATAAAGAAAATAGCTTGGAAATAACTTTATGTGTCTTTCTTGGTTCTTGGGGCCTGACAGTAATCTTTGTTTGAGGCTCTTTTGCAGGTTTTTATAATCACAATAGTTCTGTGTACCGATAAAGATACTTCACTGCATCTATCCAATCATTCTTGTCCCTAATTTAAGGTATTTTTGTAGCACACTTTTCAAAACAAACACTTCCTATATGATTAAAACCTACTGTGGATTAAATTGCCTCCAAGTGATGATCCTTCAAGAGATGCAGCATTATTCTACCATTTTTGAATGGAAAAGGATGGCTTTGTGACACAGAAAAGAGATGGAAGAAATAAGCCACATCACTGCACTCCAGATGTTCTTATGATTGTAAGCCAATGTAGCAATGCAAGACAAAATGGAAAGGCGAATGCTACATTTTAGTTAAAATGATCTTGTGTACTGCAGGACAATTAAAAAGCAAGCTTTCTACTGTATTGTTCATCTATCTTGTTTCTAAGTAATCAAGGATCATTTTTAATTATAATATGTTGAATTTGTTCCCAGGTAGGAACCATTTAAATAATAGATTCAAGTTTCCACAGGCTGAGAAATTCTCTATTCTCCAACATTTGACATGATCTGGGAAACAGGATAGGGTGGGGAGACACCTAATGCCATATAGTTCACGGCAAATTATATTTAGCTTTGAATTAATTCATTTCCAGTATCTGTGTGAATAATTAACATGCTATTAAAAAAGAATCTAAAAGTAATTTCATCTCATTTGGGTACTAATTATAGTCACAAAGAAAAAATTCACACACCACAAAAATAGATACTAAAATAATAACCAGCTGAATGAATGTGGGTTTTTTTTCCAGATGCAGATGGTCAAGCTGGAAACACTAACTGGATTCCTTTATTCTTATAATCAAAGCTTTCCTTGTCACATTGAAGCAAGTTAATATAAAATTATTATGGCTATCATTAGAGAACAAGATATATAAAAAGTCTAAAAATATCAAGCCACAATTACATAAAGATACTTATGTAATGCAGGAGCAAACTTAGACAGACAAGGTCCCACTGGATCATGGAACTAAGCACTATATTTCAGATGAACATAAATCACAGAATTATTGTAAGGATCACAAAAGGAGATGCTCCCAGAAAAACAGGGTAAAATGTAAGGTAAGAATGAATGAATGAATGAATGAATGAATGAATGAATGAATGAATGAATGAATGAATGAATGAACGAAGGGAGGGAGGGAGGGAGGGAGGGAGGGCTGAAAAAAATCCATATAACAATTAGATGGCAGCACAGAGGCATAGAAAACTTTACTTCATTACCACCAAGTGATCAACTGAATTTCCACACCCCAGATGTGACTGCCATCAAAGAAATAGTAAATAATTACATTTCAATAAGTAAGTTTATTTAAGTATTTAGGAGTAGTCATGCATGCCACTAGCTTGAGGAAGCCCACTGTGATATGCTGTTGCCACTGAACAAAGATCTGCTAGTGCCATCCTCAAATTTTTCTGCATCAAGGGAGGATATTATATTCCAGCTGCACTTAAGCTCTTTCAGGCTATGCTGCTAGCCCATCTCCTCTATGGAACTCAAGCTGGGCCTCTAGCTTCTTGTTCCATCTTCTTGGAGAGGGTACAATCTAAATTCATCAGAGCAGCTAGCCAGACACCTCACTGTGTCCCAAAGGCACATCTACTATGATTGGAGACAGGTATGGTAGAAGTTGAGTCAAGAGTGTGTCTAACTTCTATAAGTCTTTGGTTAAAGCTGAACTTTGATCCTCAAGGCTTAGCACCATTAATTCTTCTGGACAATTTTCAATCCACATGAATAAAGGCTATTGAATCTAGTATTTTAAGCGGCTTTCCCTCCTCAATTCTTAAGATGAAATACGATCAGGTGAAACAAATCCTGAAGCAAAAGATAAAAGATAGAGCAGCAAGCAGTTCTAAGGAAGGCCGTAGCCTTCCTGTCACCAGTATACAACTGATATACTGTCATTGCTGCCAGTTAGAAATACCCAGCCATCAGAAAGCTTTCTCTCTTAAACTTTAATTTGTTTATCTATTAAGATTGTGTGCGTGTGTATGTGTTGATTCACAGGGCATTCTGCTTGCACTGGTCTATGACCATAATAAACTGAATTTATATTGAAATAAACATATATAAATAAATAAATAAAAATATATAAAAGAACTAAAAAACTAGGAAAGGAAAAAATCTGCTTGATATTTTATCCTTAACAATAATCACTAGTTTATTAATAAATATACAATACTATTATAATATTATCAGTAAAATATTATTGAAAACAATAACAAAATCTCTGAATATATTGCTACATCCTTTGATTAATGGAAAATACTGCTTTTTCAAAAAATCACACACTTTTGACAATCTGAAATAATATCACACTGGCAATTTTGCAATGTGATTCTTTTAGATTCCCACAGGAAAGTCATAGGTTTTGAGATTTAGGATATTGAGCAGTTGAAAGAATTTAGATAAAAAGGAAGGAGGAACAACCAAGAATTACTATTTGGTGGGGCAGTGGTCCTACAGGCCACCAAGCCAAGTAGAATGTAATAATTAATATGACTAAATATGAATATGATAATAAATATGAATATGAATAATACCTTCCTGGACAATATTACAAAACTTTCAGGGAATAGAGACATAGTAACAATGTGGCAATTTAATTACCCAGATATTCTTAGTCATCTTGCAGACTTTCTTATTTTCTAGAAAGTTAAAGACGAGACAAAGGGATCGACTGTTCCAGATGTGAAACTAAGCAATAACAAAAAACTATATTAAGAGGCAAATGCAGTGTGAATTTTATGAAGAAGTAATCGTGGGATTCAAGGTACACACCACATTTTAGGAGAACCCATTTAACAAACTTTAAAGTACTAATGAGATTCCACAGGCAGAAATTGTCAGATCAATGGAATAGCAGGAAAGTTGAAAATGTCTTCAAGAATAGGATGCTGGAAGTATAAATTCATAACTTTTCAACAGACACACCCACAAATGGAAACAGTGTAGGAATCTACTGGATCTGCATAAACAGCTTTTAACTGAACAAAGAATGAGAAGGGACATATAGAAGAACTGATTTAATCACAAAGTTATTATCTGCAGGAAAAAAAGATAGAATGCTAAAGAAATTTAGGTTTGCGGTAGAAATTAAAAGCAGAAGGTTGGGGGGGTGGCTATGCCAATAGAGAAATCCCAATAGGGAATGGGACTTTTGCTACGAGATAATGATAGGATAGTATTGGATTTTTACTATAACTCATTTCTAAAAATAATGAAAAATATACAGCATGAAAGAAGTGATATACCGCATTTGGAAATCAAAGTAATAGAAAAGTTCCCAGCATATTAGAACTTCTAGGGCCTGTTCTGTATTCTGTTTATTGAATCAAGAAAAATTCCAGAATCTTCCTAAAAGTCAAATTGCTGCATTAGTTCCTACTTCCATTTTATATTGTTCATAAATCTTGTCTTGTGTCAGATCCAAGGAAGCTAGCCAGATTTTTGCAATAGTTGGCCCCAGGCAGCTTGGCAAAGGAATGCCAGAATATCAATCAGAGCTAGGTTGGGAATCTCATTTATAGACTTACTCTACTCAAGGGCTCAAATTGCTAAAAATTCTTGATAGATTACCGGTAGTGGTATACAAAATGGAATTAATTGATAAGCGTGATGGTCCCATCTAAGACACACTGTCTATTTGGTTACTGTCTAGCCAAAATTAAGAACAGCTTTGGGACATATACTGAATGGGTGGCACATATTGCTTCAGAGAGACAATATTGTAATCACAGCTTACATCAACAATCACAACAGAGCAAGTCTGAAAAGTCTATAGAAGAAAACCTATTGATGAGGTGAGCAGCATGTATGAACATGTAGCCCATATACAGGTAGTCTTTGACTTACAACCACAATTCCGCTCAAAATTTCTGTTGCTAAGTGAGACAGTGGTTAAGTGAATTTTGCCCCATTTTACAACCTATCTTGCCACAGTGGCTAAGTGAATCACTGCAGTTGTTAAGGTAGTAACAAGGGTGTTAAGTGAATCTGGCTTCCCCATTGACTTTGCTTATCAGAAGGTCGCAAAAGGTGATCACATGACCCAGAGACACGGCAACCATCATAAATATGAGTCAATTGCCAAGTATCCTAATTTTGATCACATGACCTTGGAGATGCTGCAATGGTTGTAAGTGTGAAAAACGGTCATAAAACACTTTTTTCAGTGCCATTGTAACTTCAAACAGTCATTAAACAAACTGTTGTAAGTCGAGAACTACCTGTATAAAGAGTGAGTAAAAGCTCTCTGATATCTTTGCAAATATGGGGGGGGGGAAGCAAAAGCAAAAGAAAGATGGGTATGGATAGGAAAGCACCAGAATATCTTCTTGACAAATTTAGAGAAATTAAGTATCTTGGAGCAGAGAACAGTTTTTTTTAATCAGCTATTGAAAGCCATCAGGACATTTTAGGTAGCAATTAAGCATTTAATCTTGATTTACATTTGCAGGAGGAACAGTAAAATACCAGATGCTAATGTTCCCACAAAGACACTTTGTAAAGCTGCTTCATGGCTTTTATTCATATAATTACAAGTGATTGAACAACAAACATATTCCTGAAGGAGGTTCTTCACCACATTGTAAGTATTCAGGTACACTGTTAACCATTTATATTACGAAGAAAACGAAAGATTTAAAGGCGTACTTAAAGTGTCACTGACAAGAAGCATCATGTTTCAAGATCTACTAAACCTTGCCTATGTCATTCAGCTTCCTTTCCTCTCCACATTTTCCCATGATTCACAGATTTCTGTGTAACAATAATTTTTGGGAGGTTATTTCTTTTGCTTTAAAGTAATCACAGACATTTGAGTTTGACTATCTGATAATTCTCTTAATTTGCCCTATATTGTGATAGCTTTTTAAAAATGGAACAAGAATAAAACATTAAAAAAATAAAAATTGTAAGATATATATGTATGTGTGTGTGTGTGTGTGTGTGTGTGTGTGTGTGTGTAATACAGAAATTTTCTTTATTATATATTCCTTTTTATCAAGCACGATTAATGGATGCATTGCTGAAAGCAATTAAACATTTCATCACTAACATGGAAACTATTCAGGAAAGGCATATCATGTTCCAAGGAACTAACACTGTATTCCATCCTATCAGAAGATGGATGGTATTTCCCTTTTATCCGTTAGAGTGTCAAATTATTTAGATGAATTATTTGCTTGGACTGATCATCCTAAGGCAGTCAGTTTCAGCTCATTTGCAAAAAAATGTCAAGATTCCTATTGGTGTTTTCACAGAACCTTTGCATGTGTGGCAGGAATAACTAACATGACTCCCTTAAGTGTCAGGTTACATGGCCTGGGCATCTCCTTGTGGTGACTGCTGAAGAAGATAGAAGAGGAGTCTCTGTAAATGATTGAAGCCTGGGAAACGGGCCCCTTGTCAGTCAACAGGAGTGCTGATTTACCACCAGTTTACCAGATACTTAGGAGCCAAGAACACAGCAGCACAGGGAAACAACAATCAACAATTTAATAACCGGCCATCAACACTCCAAACAACAACTAAAAGCTACACACAACCAGGCACCACATAAATACTATGCATAGAACAGTCCAGGGCACAAATTTTGAAGATTGAGAAGTTTCCTGAGGATGAGCTCCAACACAAGTCTGAAAGCTTGGAAGAATAAACCTCTGGACCCAGTGACCAACTCAGATTGGATCCTGTAATATTATCCTGGAACACATACAGTCTCTGTATCCCTTGTGCCCGAGCCAAGATCCAGGCCACCCCCGTGCTGGGTCAACCGGAAAGTGTCTTGGTCCTTCTGGATCCCAAGACCTCAGTAATAAAGATGGGAATGCAATTGGAGTTTTTCACAAAACCTTTTCCTATGGAACCCCCAATCTCCTACTGGAAGCTTTTGATCCCTCAAGTGCAAGCCTCTCCATCCACTACAATTATTGTCCCTTCAATAATTGACTTCAGCAAGGCATTCGACAAAGTAGACCATAACCTACTTCTTCGTAAGCTAGAGAAAAGTGGGATAGACAACCTCACCACCAGATGGATCCACAACTGGCTGACAAACCATACTGAACAAGTAGTCCTTAATGGGTCTAAGTCCACATGGAGAGAAGTAAGCAGTGGGGTACTACAAGGCTCCGTCTTAGGCCCAGTACTCTTCAATATCTTCATAAACGACTTAGATGAGGGAATAGAAGGGGAACTTACCAAACTTGCAGATGACACTAAGCTGGCAGGAATAGCTAACACCCTAGAAGATAAGCTCAAGATCCAGATGGGTCTTGACAGACTTGAGCGATGGGCCCTATCTAACAAAATGAAATTCAATGTAGAGAAAAGTAAATTCCTACACTTAGGTAGAAAAAACCAAAAGTATACATATAAACTGGGTGAAACCAGGCTTAATAGTAGTGACTGTGAGAGGGATCTTGGAGTCCTAGTGGACAACCAGCTAAATATGAGCCAGTAGTGTGCAGTGGCAGCCAAAAAAGCCAATGCAATCCTAAATTGCATTAACAGAGGGATACAATCTAGATCAAGTGAGGTATTAATACCACTGTATAAAGCCTTAGTTAGACTGCACCTGAAGTATTGCATCCAGTTTTGGTCACCACACTATAAAAAAGATAATGAGAATATAGAAAAAATGAAGAGGAGAGCAACCAGGATGATTAGGGGACTGCAGACTAAAAAATATGAAGATCGGTTACAGGGTATGGCTAGTCTGGTGAAGAGAAGGACCAGGGGAGACCTGATAGCAATGTTCCAATATTTGGAAGGACAGACAAGGAATAATGGATGGAAACTGATCAAGGAGAGATTCAACCTAGAAATAAGGAGGAACTTTCTGACAGTGAGAACAATTAACCAATGGAACAGCTTGCCTTCGGAAGTTGTCGGAGCTTCATCACTTGAGACTTTCAAGAAGAGATTGGACTGCCATTTGTCAGAAATGGTGTAGGGTCTCCTGCTTGAGCAGGGGGTTGGACTAGATGACCTACAAGGTCCCTTCCAACTCTGTTAATCTAAACTAATCTACTAATCTAATCCCCTAAAGTAATCCCTGTGTTGTACCTATCCATCAAACCTTCTGTCCTGATTAAAAGGTCAGAAGAAGATAAAGTTCAGGAAATTACAGGTCAAAGTAAACAAGTTTGAAAAAGAAAATGTCAGATAAAAGAAATTTGAGTCCAAGGCGGAAATGTAATTTGAGAAAGTGTTTCGGGCTTGACCCTCCCTAGTTCTCTTGGGAGAAAAAAGAATGGGAGGGGAAGGCACATTGAGACTTGCAAGATTCTGTTACTGTAACCTTATGATAAAAGTGGTATTATTAACATGAATAACTTTAACTTCACTGTCTGGTCACCTTTGAAGAGCTGACACCCGTTGATATGACTGACTCGAATGGTAGACAGATGTTATTTTGGCTTTGCCTGCTCTCTCTACATGCTGTGACAGTCTTACACAAAAAATGCCATAATGGATGTCCTAAACTACCTAAAACTACCTAAAAAACTACCGAATAGCCTATACTTTTTCTTGAAGTTTCTAATGTTAGAAAAAATACTTTGCTTAGGAATTACCGGTAGTCTTCTGATTTATATGGAAGGTATTTGATAAAAGAGTCATGATACTTATTTATGGTTGTGATACATTTACAATTACTTTATATTTTCAGCATACTTTATATACTTTATATTTTCAGAACCAGTGGAGCAGAGAGGGCGTGACCACATCTATTTTTAACTCAGTCCCTTGGCAACCGACAGAAGTTATCCCATGCTTGGACTCTCCAAGCAGCACACAGGAGAAGAGTCATGATACTTATTTATGGTTGTGATATATTTACAATTACTTTATATTTTCAGCATATAAAGTTTTATATAAAATAAATAATTGTATTTATTTCATATAAGATTTTACATCCTGAATTTTAGTGCTCATTCATCACTGGAGACTGTTAACTATAATGAAACCCAATAATTAAAAATGTAGTCTTCAAAGTTAATTTGCGCTTATGTGCATGATTATGTGAGTGAGAAACAAAGAGAAATAATAAAGACAGAAGAAACAGACATTGGATAAAGGCTATTATTTACTGAAACATATGCTTCCTAAATAAATTTTCTTTTCTTAAGAATGACATAAGAGAAGGTGCAATTTTAAGTCTCATTATTTAGGTGGTATCATAGAAGAGACCTGTTTTTGTATTATCAAGTGATCTCCATTATATTGACATATACAGAAGAATCCTACATATCAGATCCAATGATGCAGGTGAGCTGTTATGTTATGTTTAAAGGTGTCCTGGACCTAAACTGTTTATGGAAGTTAACAAATATATTTTTTGAGCATTGATATGAAGTCTGCCATCTTTGGCTTGGTGCCTTGCTGGCATCCTGCATGGGGGGAAGAACAAATGGGCAATAAACCTGTATTAGCATGTGCTGGAAAATAGTGGGGGGGGGGGAGGACAGCTTGATGAAGAACAGAGAAACTCCAAACCAGTTTGTGTCAGCATTCAAGGCCATGCACCCTGAGAAGCAATGTAGATTACCTCAAACATCTCAGCGTTCTCAAATCTTCATTGGCTGAAGATGGATTGGTCATGGGGGGAGGGCTGGGATGAGGGGAAATATTTTGTATCCTTTTAGCATGGGAAATTTAGTTCTAGCCTGACTTTATTTCAACCAGCATCTTTAGTAAAAGAACCTATCACTTCAACCAAATGGAGTTGAGGGTCTTTCTTTCCTAAGAGATCAGATTGGGGCAGGTCTGACAGAGTATTATATAGTCTATGTAAGTGACAAAATCCATGCACGAACAAAATACAGTAGATATACTTAGACTTTTCTTAACTTTATACTTGTAAAGATTTCTAGTTGCTTTTATTAAAGTTTCATTAACCGATTTTAAACAAAGTTATAAAAATATATCAGAATCAGTGATACTTATCTAAACATATAAACTAATGCCATATATAAAAAAGTCCAAATGTTCAAGGACTTTATGCAGGAAGCAATATTAAAGTTATTAAATCTGAACTACAAGAATCAGGACAATTGCTAGATGTTTATATTTTTCTGTATTTTTGGTGTCATTTAGTGGTCATCTAGATTTTTATGGATCACATTTGGTAGCCCTGATCAATAAATTACAAGCCTTTTCATTTAGTAATGTATTTCCTACAAAGGTATCATACCTGGTCCAATGTTCCTTATTATGATCCTACAAGGTTCTTAAAAGAAACATCCCAAGAGCCAGAAGTAAGATTCAACAGCTTTAGCAACAATACAACACAATTCCTATCCAAAACTCAGCACACGTGACGTATCGGGACATTTTCCCCCTTCACTAAGGGGGTGGGTGTGGGCAGTGCGTGATGCATCCGGCCCATGGGCTGCGAGTTTGACAGCCCTGCTCTATCCTAATCATTGTATCTTTCATCAAGTCCTCAAGAATGCTGTCATCTAAGAATCAAAGTCAGAAGATAGAAAAGGATAAGGACACTTGCCTATGCTGAGGAATAGCTGAATCAGGGAGCACATCTCAGGAGTAAATTGCTGAAGGAAACCAAAATAGATTAAAGGGAAGTCCTGGGCACAGCAAAACTCGGTGCAGCTTTTTGTGATTCCCATATTGACAGATTCTAGCATTAAGAACACTGTTGCCATTTCACTTCAGCTCATTTCATAACTTCTCAATTTTTGTATTTCTTCAGATACTGTTTCCTTAAAATACCAGAGTCAGAATTAAAGCACTCCAGAGAGATGCTATCTAGCCTCCACTTAAAGGCAAATGAGGACAATATTGTTTTTATACTGTATTATCCAGTAGTCTTATGAATATTTTCTAGATCTTCTCAACAAGCTATTTTCCTTTCATTGGTTTAGAGCTATTATAGGTAATTTTAATAAAAAAGACACCATTATATTTTCCCCATAGCAATATAAAAGCAGGATAGAACAAGAAAAAGGATACATTACTAGCAAGCTCAATCCTTTAGAATTCAGAAATGCTATGAACAATAAAATGGTGTGTTCAAAACGAAGTGTGGTAAAATGGATATACTGGCCAGATTATAAAGATAATATATAGATGTTTAGAATATATCTGTGGGTACATCATGAAAATGGTTTTGCTATTGAACCCAGTTAAGTATTTCTTAAATTCTAAGCCTGAAACACCACCTGCCCACTTGCTTTGATATAGTGGGTGAACAAATAAGTGTAAGAACTTATATTTTTCCACCAAAAATAAAAGAAGAAATGTGAATTTTAGTCATCTGAAAAAGGAAAACAAACTGTATGTATCTATAACATAAAGCATCCTTTGAACTGATCTTGGTAAGTGGTACCTGCAAAGACCATGTCCTTTTCCTGTGTTCAGCAATAAAAAAGTGATTTGTCACAGTTTTCTTTCAGTCCAGGCATATGGCTATCAGAAACAACTTCTGGAGCATTGCAAAGATTACAACTTGATTTGCTGTAACAGTGTTCAAAGAACATCTGCAGTTCATGGCCAAGAACTAAATAGGTGATGGGAAAGAATTTTTCAAATTGGTCCCTGGAAATATTCACTTTAAAACTGCTGCCTCTGCGTTTATTTTTTGCCTTGAAAGCAGACACAGGCCTTCACTCACAATGCTTTTAAAATGTTGCAGTTTGGATGACCGATGAATAAAGAAAAGGCTCTATCCACAGCATGAACACCAAATGTTCATCCATAATATCCCTTAACCCAGCATTGAATGCAAATCAAGGGAGACCTACTGCACAGGAAGAACACTATGCATGAGATGGCCATTTGCAGAAATGACTTTTATCAACTTTCCTGTAGGCTGATTGTTTTAAAATCAGCTGATAATTAATCTAAATAGTCACTTAGGAATAGATATTGGAACACATCAGACATCTCATCTGTTTGGCAGAATTCCTTTTTCAGGGAAGGTAAATGGGTAAATGGATTGTGACTGTGGACTTTCCATCTTTTTATTTATAAATAGTATCCAAAGGCATGGGCAAGGTTATTGATTATTACCTTTAAAGCCCTACATGGCTCAGGGACAGGTTATCTTCGAGACCGACTTCTACCACATAGCTCCCAGCGACTGGTAAGATCCCACAGGGTTGGGCTCCTACAGTTC
>QLTV01000419.1:2624764-2666643 GCA_003457575.1 Thermophis baileyi
CAGCGGAAACTCTTGCCGGAAACAACGCAAGTAGTTTGCCTGGCTGCTGTTTGAACTTTGGAATAACTCCAGTCCGGGCTCTTGGCCAACTCCAGCAAGTGAGGATAATTTATGGACTTAATGACCTGTTTGTAGTTTTGTATTTGGAATCCCGGCCAAAGTGTTCTGTGATTTTCAACAAGAACTATGGTGAAAAACCTGTAACCAACTTACTACTAAGCTGCATTTATTAGTGGTAAAGTCTTCTTTGTTTTGGAAAACAGTGTGTGTGTGTGTTGTTTCCTGGGGGCTTGCCGCGCTGGGTCACAACAGATAATACCTTTTTCTTATTTAAATTCTGACTCACTACCAACTGCATTTTAATAAGGATTTCAGAATTGATATAATGGCCCTTCCTCTCAAATCTGAAGATTCGGTATTCTTCATACTTCCATCCAAACGGCTCTTGGGGGTGCTGAACACATGGATCTGTTGCTAACATATGCAGACAAAGCACCATCAGTGTCAGGGTGGGGGTGGGTGGGGAGAAGGGAAGAGGAGAAAAATCAGCCAGACTTGAAAATCTGTGAACTAATTCAGCATCTCGGGAGCACTGTAGCTGTTGGACTGCAACAAACCCTGCAGCCAAGGATACCAAGTGATGGTTGAGGACAGGCTCTAATAAAAGGTTGAAAAACAACAATGCTAGAAAATACACAAACTGTACTGCTAAAAAAAAAAAAAAACCTCATGATTATTTTCAACTGCATTCAAACTATGTGTCCTAGCCAGATCAACACAAACCACCGACACAGAAGAAAAATGAATTGGGTGGGTATCCTATGAGTATTAAGGACCGCATTTGTCCAACACACTAAGTCTTAAAGCAATTTATTAGGTTTTGGCTTGATTTGGTCTATTCTCCTGGCCACCCTGGTTTATAGTTTAATTCAGGGGTGGGTTCCAACTTATCTCGCTGCTGGTTCGCTCCCTCCCGTGCCGCGTGGTCGCGCCTTGTGGGCGCACGCACGCTTTGCGCATGTGTGCATGTGCAATAACGAAAAATCTAAAAAAAAAATTAAAAAACCCAAAACCAAGATGGCGACCGCATGCACAGTGCCGGAACTCGGCTTCTGCGCATGCTCAGAAGGAAAAAAAATTCAAAACAAATTCAAAAAAATAAAATAAAAAAAAATTCAAAAAAAATTCAAAAAAACGGACCGGCACCAACTGAACCAGATTGGTGATGTCATCATGACATCACCAGCGGGTCGCTACCGTTTCGGGAGAACCGGTCCGAACTGGGAGGAACCCACCCCTGGTTTAATTGTATGTATTGAGCCAATAAATTATAGTTTATGTGGAAGAGACAATGAACATGGAAGCAAACCATCTAACAGAAACACCCCCAGAGATATATGTTTTTGCCTTCTCTCAGCTTGCAAAGCAAAAATGGCAAATTCAACCTACTATAGCATTAATTATATATAATTATTAGGAAATTAAACATTTTGTTATAAAAGTGAGAAAAAAATCAGCTTCAAATGCCTTATGCCATAAGATTTCTTGTTGTAAGTGTTGTGTGTGTCTATCTTTAATATGCCGTTTTCATTCTCTCCATTCCTTTTCTTGATATATATTTAATAAATTTATATATATGGTTGCTGGAATTTTGCTAATAAAATCCTTTACTAAGTTTACATATTTGTAGCTAGAATTGGGACATCCAGCCTTCCTGATCATGATAACATGGTCAACACATCCTGTTTTTGTTATATAGTAAAAAAAAAATTACTTGCTATCTCTTTAACTTTGGACATGTTTATTATAATTGTAGATAACTTTCACTAATCCTATTTTTCCCTTGCAGTATGGTGACACATTGATTTCAGTTCATTTTGGCTGGGACCTTATATCATTTTATAGATTTTTTATTTTACAGTTTTCAAGGACTAGAAGGACCTGGAGACATCTTTGTCTAACTGACGTGTATATCAAAATTGTGATACTGGGACATTAATTATTCAAATAATTTGCATGTGATACTGGGACATTAATTATTCAAATAATTTGCACCAATTACTTTCAGATATATCAGACTGTAATGGGCCACTAGTAAAAGTTCTTATTACAAATGTAGTGAACTTGGCTAATACTTTCTGAATCAAGGTAATGAAAATATTTCTCATATTTAATTTGGTAGAATATTTTATCTGCCTCCTAACTAAATGTACCGGAGTCATATTCACACTCTAGGCCTGAATTGTGACTGCTTAGTGATGCTAACGTTAGGCTTTTATTTTTAATCACATTAAAGTGCTGTACCTCAATCTTTGAAAAAATTATACTACAGGGAGTTCTCAACTTACAACCACTTGTTTAGCGACTTTTTGAGGTTGAAACTCAACCTCTGAAAAAAGTCCCTTGCAATTGTCCTCACATTTACAACTGTCAAAGTATCCCCATAGTGATGTGATCAGTATTTGGGCACTTGGCAACTGGCATGTATTTACGATGGCTAGAGTGTCCTGGGATAATGCAATTACCATTGGTGATCTTTTTGGTAGGCTTCCAACAAAGTGAATGGCAGAAACTGGATTTGCTTAACAATCGCATGATTCAGTTTAGCAATTGCAGTGATTCACTTAACAATCACGGCAAAAAAGGTTGTAACATCAGGAGCGACTCACTTAACAACTGCTTTGCTTAGCAACAGAAATTCTGGTCTTGATTATGGTCACAAGTCGAGGACTATCTGTAATATGAAATTTGCTGCTCCAGGATTCTATTACTGACACAATGCTGGCAAATGGTACTATTCTTATTTTCTGTTATTGATTTATTTACTGGGCATGCTAAGGACAAGGATTGGTGCATTGTCTCAACTTTGTTTCCTTTCTGTTTCCAAAATTACAAAAATCAGCAGAAAACCTTCCATGAATCTCTCTTCTAAATGTGGGCTGGGAGAGGAGATGCATTTTGGAAGATAGCTAGACTAGTTAGTGTAGCCATCTGTCAAAACTTGCAGGTTTTTTTGGCAGAAATGTTTGGTGTGGGTGCTTTCAAAAGAGCCTGATTATTGGTTGGTATCAGAGGTGGGTTCCTCCCGGTTCGGACCAGTTTGCCCGAACCGGTAGCAACCCACTGGTGACGTCACGGTGACATCACGGAGCCAGTTCGGTTGGTGCCGGTCTGTGGACGCCACCATCTTTTTGGGGGGGGGGATTTTTTTTTTTGAAAAATTTTTTTTTGGGGGGGTGGATTTCTTCTTCTTCTGCGCATGTGCAGAAGCCGAGTTTCCAGCACTGCGCATGCGTCGCCATCTTGTTTTTGGCTCTTTTTTTGGAATTTTTTAATTTTTTGGCACTGTGCATGCGCGCACACAAAGCGCGCGCGCACCCACGAGGCGCGCCCATGCAGCGCAGGAGGAAGCAAACCGGCAGCGAGGTAAGCTAGAACCCACCCCTGGTTGGTATCACCACAAAAAAGATGAATTAATATTTCTCAAAAGAAGCAAAAATGACTAGGTGTCGCAGCATAGTACTGTATATCTATTATATAGAAAGGAGAGTTGGTTATGTGAGGAGAAACATAAAAGTAAGTCAAATATAATGGGGATGGAGTTCAGAAGGGTATGATAAAATAGAGAGAGAAAGTCAAGAATGAATACATGCTGAATGAATGCAGATTGCATATAAAAGTGAGTAAATACTGAAAAAAAAACCTGGAGGTAATTAATCATACAGAGAGGATTAATGAAACTCAAATCAATTACCAAATATAGAGCTGGAGAATAAATGGTTCAAGAAGTTAAGAAGATTATAGCTAGGCTGAATTGATGAATTATTTAAAATGAGAGAGGTGAGAAGTATAAAGAATAAAAGAGAATGTAAGAAGTGGAATATGGATAAGCAAGGATGGCTTGCATGTGCATAAAGGTATAGAAAGGATTAGTAAATGGTAGTGTAAACTAGCATTATATTTGTTTTCTTTTTTCTATCTTTGTGAGATAACTTTTGGATTATTATCTTTTTACTCTTTTTTTCATTTTGCGTAACTTATATCAAATGGGAAAAGCATGACAACTATACCTGGCTGAGTGAATATATATGTATGTATGCATGTATGTATGTATGATTTTTTTTCCTTGATACATACACAAAGAAACATCTTAGGAAATCAAATTGAGCAACAGTGAAGTAGATGGAAAATGCAGTATTTCAACCATGTTTCCTCCTACAGTAGCTACTGCTGCTCCATGATCCAGCATAGGTAAACAAGAGAGGTATCTCATTAGAGGGGTGGGGGCATTAAAATCATTCTGGCAGTAACATGATTCACTGCAGCAAGGGTCAGGAAATTAATTTAATGAGAAGCTTCAGAATATAACTCAGTTGAATTCAAATACCCATCCCTGCCCCTGTCATCCCCCCAATAATATGAAGCTTAGGTTTAAAAGCAGGCATACATCTGGCCATACAGAATTGCCTATTAAATAGCATGAGGTCATTTTCCTTCTCCTTTTCAGTTTCAGGTAATCAAGGTATAAGTAGCAAACTTAGATAGGACTGTGGTCATCATATAAACTCATAACAGCATTCAAAATAAGTCTCAAAACTGCACCATTTTAAAAGTTTTGCAGAATATAATATTTATATTTTATAATATAGTTCCTTATTTTCAGAGGATCTCACATAGAGACCATAATATAATAGTTGAACCACATGGTAACGAAAGGATGAATCACTGTTGCTAGGATACTGTGATTCCTCTGGACATGGGCTCCACCTGGTGATCCAGGAAGACCTATAAGTCCAGGAGAACCTTTCAAATTGCAGAACCCCCTTCCAAAGTTATCAACAGGATCATGATAATGATTATTTTCAGACAAACAGCTACTCTATCTTGTTGGCATTTAGTCTGATTTTATTGCTACCCATTCACAACCTCATGCACAGCGTAAATAGTGAACATCTTACCTGAATACTATGGTTCTGGATACTGATTTAAATGCTTCTGTCTTAGTCCTGATTTAATACTGAACAGCCTATAGAACAAGAGAGAATAAATCAAGAAAAAAATTAATGGCCTGCTCATAAATCTGCTCAACTTTAGAACAAATCCTTTTAAAATGAATGCAAGGAAGACTCTAGAGGTTTTAACTATTACATTTTTAATACTTCATATTGCTTTCTTTAACTTTTGAACCCCATATTTTAAAGTATGAAGAACTACATTCTCTAGATATTCAGTGTAGAAGAAGAGAACAGATATCTACTACTTTATTTGAGAAAAAAGGAGGTATTTGCCCAATTCCATTTTAACATTATTCTGTGATGTGACCAGAATTCCAATATATCATTAGTAGTGGAAGTCTAGTTTCATGCAGGTGTTAAATGGCAATGGCAGGAGAACTATGTCCTGAGACATCCCACATTACTTAGGGCTAGTTTTCTCCCCTTACCAACACTAAAAAAGGAAGATTGCAGTCTGGACAAAAGATTGCAGACTGTCCAAATGCTGCTTGATCCAAGGATGGACAATTGCAAGGCATGTAGAACTACCCACTCCTATAGGGAAGTCTTAGTCACTACTTAGACCCACCCCATGTCACCTTCCAAGAGGCCTTTACCAGTGGGAGGACGGAGGGATGGATCCTGAGCACAGGTGGCAGAACTCACAGCACCAAGGACCCTGTTAGGACTCTGTCCAAACGGTTGGGTTGGTTAATATAAACAAGCCACAAATCACTGTTTATATGTATATATGTAATATTGCTTTAAATGCATTGGTGCATTCTGACTGGCAGTAACGGCCATAAGAGGGAGCTAGAGAACATGGTTAGCTCTCTCTCTTTTGCTGATTCATTGCTGAGTGACTTCGTGTCTAAAAGTAAGCTCTGTGTGTAGCTAGCTATCTGTGATAGTAGAGAATCTTTGTTTGCTGATTAAGACAAAGAAAGGCTGGTAAGAAGACTGCTGTACTTCTGAATACTGACTGATAGAACGTGTATGATTCGGACTGTTATTTGGACTGTGCTATCTCT
Organism: Thermophis baileyi; assembly: GCA_003457575.1. Lineage (NCBI taxonomy): Eukaryota > Metazoa > Chordata > Lepidosauria > Squamata > Dipsadidae > Thermophis > Thermophis baileyi. The sequence continues at coordinate 2,630,790 of QLTV01000419.1, forward strand.
TTAAGTAAACTTTTATACACTTTAACGTATCTGTGTATTGACTGAATCATTACTCATATCTACTGCAATATTACGGTGAACTGTGCAAACCTTCAGGGCCCAGAGGTTACTCTGCATAATTCCTTAACAGACCCTGTCAACTTCCTGAGGTCTAACCTCTTCCCAGATAACTGAGCAACATTGTGTCTATTTCATTTCCATTGTACTTGCCCAACCAAAGTCCAACTCAGGGCAGCTTTATCTGATTGATACCTAGAATAGTCCTCACAGCTGTCCTGGAGGATCTCCTATAACAACAAGAACTGGATTGCTCATAACAGGGCTGCTAACCCTCCAAAGATATAAGAGCAGAGGAGGAAGCTTGTTTCTACTCTTTTAATCACAAGATAAGCCCTAATAAAGGCTCTCACCTGTACCCAGTTGGATTCATTCTTTGTCCTCCTCCAGTGGTACTCCAGAAACCTTTTCATTTAAATCAATCATGAATTTGTCTATGGAGATTCTCAGTCATCCAGGTCATGGTTGTCCCAAAGGTGCTTTTTTTCAAGAGGCAAGAAGAAAGCCCAATTGCCTCTTGAGAAAAAAGCACCTTTGGGTCAATCATGAATTATTCAAATGATCTCATTCTATGATTGTATTTTTCCCCCCTAACCACTTCTTAAAATCTCTTCTTAACTGAACAGTGCAACTGGGTTCTACTAAGCGTTACTGTTTATTTATGGAAGACTGGTTTAGAAATAAGTGTGCTTTGATGAAGCTTTCAAATGACACAAACAGATTATGTAAACAGCCAAATTTACAAAAATGCTCAAGCTCAAAACATTTCCAAAATGCGGTAGTTAGAAAAGCCTCCTAATTTATTTATGAGGTTGGAGCCATACTTTTTGAACTCAAAACTGCTCTTGCCACTTTGAAATGTTTTGTACACACCTGTTGTAATGATAAGAAACAGGGATAGCTCTATAGCCAGAGACTGTAACTAGGCAAATACAGGATCCTTCAGATCCTCACTAAAATGCCAGAAAGGGCTTCTAACATTGGAAAGCAAAATCTACAATGTAATTTTCCTCACTATCCTTAGGAAGAGAAATGTTTGGAAAAGAAAGAGAGAGACAGAGAAAGATATAAATGTCTCCTTGTCTGCCCTCCTGATGCCACTAGCAAGGTACTGGAGCTTGGACAGTTTCTGGGTCACAGGCCTTTGTTATGGGAGACAAGATTGCATTGCCAGCCTCCTAATAACATTCTTTATTCAGAATCAGAAAGCAGCCATTCTTCCTTATGGCCAAAGAATAGGGTTTTTTTTTAAATGCACAGTCCTTATCCGACTTTGGGCAGTTGCATCTTTTCTGGTTATTTATTTGCCTCCTGGAAACAAAGAAAATGTTTTCAGCACACTATCGCATGTGATTTTGAAATCCATCCAATCAAGCATAATTATTATTAATTAGTATAAGCATTTGGCATTTGTTTAATGAAGAACATAGAAATGTTGTTTTCTTCTCCAGTATGATCAAAAGAGTGCTGTATTAAAAGAATGTACTTTGCCATATTGTATAAATGCAGGGAGTTTTCTGAATGAATCTCTGGCCCATCATTCTCAGTACATAAAATTTGATAATGGACAGGGAAGGTTAAAAAAAACCAAGGAACAACATTGCATTTCTTATTTTGCATACCAATATGAGTCTCTAGCAAGCTTTACATGCCACTTTCAAAAAGGTGAGTCAAAAACCTGGAATTTTCATTATTAACCTTAGATTCAGCCAGAGGTGGGTTCTTCCCGGTTCGGACCGGTTCTCCCGAACCGGTAGCGACCCGCTGGTGATGTCACAATGATGTCACCAATTTGGTTCGGTTGGTGCCGGTCCGTGGGCGCTGCCATCTTTTTTTTGAATTTTTTTTTTGAATTTTTTTTTTGAATTTTTTATTTTCTTCTGCGCATGCGCAGAAGCCGAGTTTCCGGCACTGCGCATGCGTCACCATCTTGTTTTTGGCATTTTAAATTTTTTTTTGAATTTTTTTAAAAAATTTGGATTGCGCATGCAACGGCCACACAGCGCGGGAGGAAGCGAACCGGCAGCGAGGTAAGTTAGAACCCACCCCTGGATTCAGCCATTTAAATCTTGACCTGTATCCTCTCGGCTAAAAGAAGATGTGTAGCAAGGCTGTTCCTGGGTTTATCATGATAACCAATGTTTGGGAGAAATGCTGAGATGTGGAAAAATGCAAAGACAGTAACAAAAACAATCTGGTTGAATAGACAGAGGTGGTATCAGCTGAAAACAATAGATACATGAGTCACTGAATAATTTTCTCAGTGTAGCCAAAACTCAGTCACACACAGTCCAGAAGGAAGTATTTAAACATTTGTTTAGAGGGGAAAAAATTAAAAAGGGAAAGGGGGAAAATCTTTAAAGAAGCACAATTTCACATTTTTAAGGAATAATAACCGAAGGAAAGAGTAAATATCTCAACAGCACATGAGCCACAGACTAGGAAACGCTATTGAGTTGTGAACTGCAGAGACACAGAAATGTTTTGAAAAGGGGAATGAAATTTCCTACAGACGCAGGGGTCTCCAACCTTGGCAACTTTTAAGACTTGTGGACTTCAACTCCCAGAATTCTGGGAGTTGAAGTCCACAAGTCTTAAAGTTGCCAAGGTTGGAGACCCCTGCTACAGAGCAATCTCAACAAGACCACATGTAGTTCTCATCTTACGACTGAGCCCAAAATTTCTGTTGGTAAGCAAGATAGTTGTTAAGTGAGTTTTACCACATTTAAGACCTTTTTTTGTCACAATTGTTAAGTGAATCATTGCAGTTGTTAAGTTAGTGACACAATTGTTAAGTGAATCTGGCCTCCCCATTGACTTTGCTTGTCAGAAAGTTGCAAAAAGTAATCACATGACCCCAGGACACTGCAACTGTCATAAATGCATGCCAGTTGTCAAGCATCCGAATTTTGATCATGTGACCATGGGAATGCTGCAACAGGCATTAAGTGTGAAAAATAATCCTAAATCACGTTTTTTTAGTGCCGTTGTAACTTTAAACAGTCACTAAACAATGATTCCCTGGGATGCGGTGGCTCAGTGGCTAAGACGCTGAGCTTGTCGATCAAAAGGTTGGCAGTTCAGAGGTTCAAATCCCTAGTGCTGCATAATGGGGTGAGCTCCCGTTACTTGTCCCAGCTTCTGCCAACCTAGCAGTTCGAAAGCACGTAAAAAGTGCAAGTAGAAAAATAGGGACCACCTTTGGTGGGAAGGTAACAGCGTTCCGTGCACCTTTGGTGTTTAGTCATGCCGGCCACATGACCACGGAGACGTCTTCGGACAGCACTGGCTCTTCGGCTTTGAAACGGACATGAGCACCGCCCCCTAGAGTCGGGAACGACTAGCACATATGTGCAAGGGGAACCTTTACCTTTTTAAAACAATGATTGTAAATCAAGGACTACCTGTCCTTCATACCACAACATTGTATTAAAGACCACAATAAAAGCTCAAGAGTAACATAATCACTGACTGGGTTTACGGTATATACCATACTAAGCCATGGTTTTAACCAGACTTTGTTGACTGCACCATAATAACTCAATTCACACACCACACTAAGCCAATAACCAGCAAATCACATTATGGCTCATTCCAACCCAACCAGACAGATTCCAAATGAATGTTAGGAAACCATTTCTTAACAGCAATTGACATTAAATCCAATTATCAGTGAGGTGGTAGGCTCTCTACTAGATGAGTTCAAGGAGAGGCTAGACAGCCATTTGTCATGGGTACTTTAATTTGGATTCCTACATGAGACAGTGAAGGAGGCGGCAAAATCAATGGCAAAGGAAAAACTAGTTAGTGTCAAGTAGGAAGGGGACATTTCTGTTCAACCAAGATTTTAACAGAGTCTTCTTCATGAGAAAGGATTCAAAAGTGGCAATTAGGAGTAGTTGCTTTAAGGATAGATCCCTGAGAAGATTCTCTTCTTTACAGCCCCAGGCCTACTAAAAATGTATAAGGTGGGTTCCCATAGATCAGTGGTTCTCAACCTTTCTAATGCCGCGACCCCCCCGCGACCCCCCCGCCGCCGCCCGTCCAGATGCCGCTATTTTGGGTTCCTTTACCCTCTGCGCATGCGCAAAGCATTCTGCGCATGCGCAGAGGGTAGAAGAACCCAAATGGCGGCGTCCAGGCTACCAGCTGTCCGGCGACCCGCAGTCACGGCTGAACCGGGACCTTTTCACTCCTGTAGTGACGGTGGCACCAAAATGGCGGGCTAACACGCGCGGCGACCCCTGTGAAATGGTCATTCGACCCCCAAAGGGGTCGCGACCCACATGTTGAGAACCGCTGCCATAGATGGCTTAAATATTCAAGCAAGTATATATAGAAGGAAAATTAGAGAAAACCTAGGTCAGTGATGGTGAATCTTTTTTTGCTCGGGTGCCAAAAGGGCACGTGCCCACACCCATAATGCAATGCCCTCCCCGCTGCACATGCGTACACAACCCCCCGCGCTGCCCACCCGTGCATGCACGCAGGCCTCACTAAAGCCTCCGGACTTCCGGTAGGCCTGTCGGGCCGTTTTTCGCCTTCCCCAGGCTTCAGGAGGCTTTCCTGAAGCCTAGGGAGGGCGAAAGCACCCTCCCCCGCCCTCCAGAAGGCCGAAAATCAGCTGGCCAGTGTGCACATGTGCGCTGGAGCTGACATAGGACAATGCCTCATGTGCCCTCAGATATGGCTCCGCGTGCCACCTGTGGCACGCGTGCCATAGGTTAGCCATCACGGACCTAGGTGGTATCCAAAACCCATAGACATACTGATTTTTTTTTTTAAATTGAAAGATACAGCAGCTCTATTTAAGATTAGAACATATAGGAAAGCAAATTACTCTTTTCGCTCTCTGTGAGCTACTATTTCTTTCTAGTATTGGGGTGGGGTCGGGTTTTACTGTTACCCCACATATAGGTGAAGATTCCAATCTTTCCCCATTCTGTGGGTCTTTTTTTAAAAAAAATAGCATAAATATAGCATACAATTTGTCCTTAAGTCACATGCAGCGTATTGAAGGAAGTTTTAAAAATTGAAACTGAAATTGTAAAAGTAATATAATTATATATTTAAAGTACTAGAATAGCAATCTGGGAGAAAAAACAATTGCCATATAATTTCAGTGGGTTTTTACATTGCTTGATTTTTGCTTCCTCCAAAGCTACTGTTAATAAACAGAACTGGACTTTTAGATTTATTTCACAATATTTGCCTTAGCACAGGGGTGTCAAACTCGCGGCCAGTGTGCCGGATGCGTCACACACTGGCCACGCCCACCCCCGTTTTAGAGGGGGGAAGTCGCAATAGATCACATGATGACAACGTGACGGCGCGAGTTTGACACCCCTGCCTTAGCATATATTGGAGTGAACTTTCCTACCTATCAGAACAAAATGAGTCGTTACAAGATCTGGTACCATTAGCTTTCTATCACGTCTATGGAGATTCTCAGTCATCCCAGTCATGGTTCTCCCAAAGGTGCTTTTTCAAGAGGCAACTGGACTTTCTGGTTTTTCTTTGAAGACATTTCGCTTCTCATCCAAGAAGCTTCTTCAGCTTTGAAGCTTCTATCACATGTGATGATGCAAGGATGTTAACGAGTGTCCCAATTCCCTCAATATATGGGTGGCATATGAATGTGATTATTGCCAAAGGCCCTGACTGGTTTGTCACTGAGGAGATATTGTAGATGTGCCTGTTGGATTTCTTCATTTTGTGGCTTGCTCCTCTCTAAACACTTGAGCTAAGTATAGAATTGAAAGGCCATTGCGGGACTGTCTCTCTTCTCTGCACACAGTCCCTGCCTGTTACTAACAGCATGTTCTCTAGCATGCCAAGGTTTTCTGTAAATGTGCCTAGAAATGAGAGCTTCCAAGTGACACACTTGAGGAAGATGGGAGGGAGGTGAGATTTGACCTTTATTTCCGTGCCAATATGGAAACAGTTTTCTTTTGAATGACAAACCTACTTAAATATTAACTTTCCAAAATATTGTAGTTCTCATCTTAATTAATATATTTGAAACAACTATGGAAAAGAGACATTGGTCATTGAAGATATATTATTTTCAATTATAAAGTGATACAATTTTATTTCTTTTCAGAATACAGCGACTTATGAAATAGATGAAAGGCATATCTAGTCAAATATTTTCCAACGCTACTAATTGGGTTCTTGTGGGAACAGCATATACATCACCTTGGACTGCAGATCATGCTAACCTATGCTTTATTTTCAAAATGAATATGTGTGTCCCAGGATAATGTGGGACCCAATCTGGGTCAGTCACTGGGACCAGAAGTTTAGTCTTCTGAGCTTTCAGACTCATGCTGGCCCATCTTCAGTGCTTTATGCTTCAATTTAAACATGGTTTAAAATAAATGTAAATGGTTTTGTCAGGGTATGTAGATTTAATAGCTGTAAGCTGATGAGAGGTTGTAAGTGGAGGCAACCGGAAGCTGATGCAATGGGAATGAGGCAGCAGGGTTACTGCCACTTTAAGAAGCTGTGTAAGAAGCTGCCTATATAAGGGAAGCCATTAGAGGGCGTGTCCCTTCTCCTCATGCTCTTCTCTGTGTATCAGTAGCTGTATGATAAGGTATTTAACCACGTATAAGTTTGTATATATTCAGCTGTATATAAACCACTATTAATTAACTAAGGCTCTGTGTGCTGTGTTTTTGTTCCTGGGTTTATCTCATAATACTAATCACGCTGCCTAAACTCTGACAGGTTAGGGTTGTGAGAAGGCCAGAGTGGTTAGTGAATTGTGAGTCTAGAGAGAAAAGAATCCCAGTGTGAGCTTGCACTAGAGTAAGTGATTTAAATCATGGTTAGCAGGCAGCATGGCCTCCGTCGGTGTAATGGGAGGAGGCTTCCTGGTGTCTCGGCTGAATGAGAAAAAATATGCCTACCACCTCTCCTGGAATGTGAAAATTGAGATGTACCTGCGGAGGGAAGAGTTGTGGACGATTGTTTCTGATCCACCAGCAGTCCTGGATGATGGGAATCAGAGGAAAAATGAAAAGGCATTAGCCAGCATAATCCTTGCCTTGGAAGATAGTCAGCTAATATACATGAGGGGTCTCTAGTCTGCGAAAGAGTGCTGGGAGGCGTTGCGCAGCGTGTATGTGAGAGAGACTGCCAGCAGTAAGGTGTTGCTGACTAGAAGGCTGTATAAGGCACAGCTGAAGCTGGGAGAGTGTGTGTCCACACATTTGCAGAACATGAGATGGACATTCCTCGAGTTGGAAGAAAGGGGAATGAAATATACGGAGGCACACAAAGTGTATGTGCTGCTTAGTTCCCTGGATAGTTCATGGGACATTCTTGTGAACAGTCTTGAGTCCATGCAAGAACATGACTTAACAATGGCATACTTGACTGGTCGGTTGTTGGAGGAGGAGCAGAAATGGCTGGAGAGGAGACCAGGAAAGAGAGGAGAGAGCATTCAGCACAAACTAGCATCTGCAACAGTCCGGGATGCTGGCAGAGCAGCTGAAAGAGTTAACTTTGCGAAGAGATGCTACACGTATGGTTCTACTGAACATCTCCAGAGATGCTGTCCTGAGGGGAGGAACAGAGGGGCAGCGAGACAAGGGAGCAGAATTAATCAGCGAACGTGGAGCGGTTCTCCAGCGTCATTTTCCCTGGCAGCATCAACGACTGAACACAACAGGAATATGTGGTTGTTGGACAGTGGGGCAAGCCAACATATTGTTAATGATCCACATATGTTTTCTGGTTTGAAACCAGCAAGGAGAACATGGGTTAGTCTGGCTGATGGACAGAAAGCTGCTGTAAAAGGGAAAGGTAATGTGCATGTACCAGAAATAGATGCTACATTGTACGTGTTATATGTACCTCCTTTAGAGCATAATTTATTAAGTATATCCATGTTAGACAGGCAGGGGTATGAAATAATATTTGCTGGGGGACTATATACAATTAAGAAGAATGGACAGGTATGTGCACAAGGTGTTAAAAAGGATGGTCTGTATGTTCTGGGAATGCAAGAACATAATTGTGCACGTATCCTTAGAAATGTGTCTACACATGACAACTGTATATATCTGTTACATAGAAGATTAGGGCATGCAAGTTTCAACGTGTTGAGGAAAATGCCGGACATAGCTGAGGGGCTGAAATTAAAGCAATGTAATGCATATTTGGATTGTTCTATATGTAAAGAATCAAAAGCTAAAATGTATCCTGTAAGTAAGAAAAGTGCTAGAACTACAAACAGGGTATTACAATTAGTTCACGCCGATCTGATTGGTCCTATGACATCCTCTTTAGGAGGTGCGAGATATGCATTAGTCATAGTTGAGGATTATAGTAGATATGGATATTGTTATTTACTGAAAAATAAGACTGAGGTATTGCAACAGTTCAGGAAGTGGGTAACACTTGTAGAATGACAGCATGGATGTAATGTATGTCAGATTCAAACAGACAGGGGGACAGAGTTTATGTCTGAGACGTTTCAAAAGTGGCAAAGCAGTCTAGGCATAAGGCATAGAAAAACAAATCCATATTCACCTTCGGAAAACGGTGTGGTTGAGAGATGAAATGATGTGCTACAGACAATGAAAGATGCTTTCCTTGCTGATGCAAGCATGAATAAAGCATTCTGGGGAGAAGCCATATTAACAGCGAATTATATCGTTAATAGGTTATGGAGCGAGGCAATACAGGAAACTCCATATTTCCTAATGCATGGTAGGAAACCGTCTTTAAGCCATGTAAGAACATTCGATAGCTATGCCTGGGTGCATGTTCCAAAAGCTACTAGGAGAAAAGGTCAGACAAAGGCCAGAAAGCTTCGATTTGTGGGGTATGAGCCAGGAACGAAGGGGTACAGATTTACAGATGGTACTAAGCAGGATAGCGTTATGATAAAGCATGAAAGCACAGATGACATAGATAAAGAAGAGGAGATGCCTGAAACAGTAACACAGGAACACGTTAATTCCTAGGAGATCAGAGAGGATTAACAAAGGTGTACCTCCTGAAAGATTTACTGCTAGTGAAGTCAGAGCATATAGTGCTAGATATGAACCTCAGAGTTACCATGAAATGGTGTTATTGAAAAATGGTACTGAAAGATGTAAATAGCACTTAGCAATAGCAATAGCACTTAGATTTATATACCGCTTCATAGTGCTTTACAGCCCCCTCTAAGCGGTTTACAGAGTCAGCATATTGCCCCCAACAATCTGGGTCCTCATTTTACCCACCTCGGAAGGATGGAAGGCTGAGTCAACCTTGAGCCTGGTGAGATTCGATCTGCCAAACTGCTGGCAGCCGGTGATCAGCAGAAGTAGCCTGCAGTACTGCACTCTAACCACTGCGCCACCGTGGCTCTATGTACAAGATGTTGTTCCAGTATTTGAGGACAATGCTGCATGTATAACAATGGCGACAGGAGATTGCATTAGGAATAGAAGTAAAGATGTAGACATTAAATACTGTAATGTTAGAGAAGCTGTAAGAGAAACTGATCAAATTACAGCATTGTTCCAGTGAATGTAATTTAGCTGATATGTTAACCAAACCTGTATCTGTAGAAAAGTAAAAGAACTATGTGAAAGATTTCAGATTATCAGCTGTATAGCTTTAAATGGGTGGAGTGTCAGAGTATGTAGATTTAATAGCTGTAAGCTGATGAGAGGTTGTAAGCGGAGGCAACCAGAAGCTGATGCAATGGGAATGAGGCAGCAGGGTTACTGCCGCTTTAAGAAGCTGGGTAAGAAGCTGCCTATATAAGGGAGGCCATTAGAGGGTGTGTCCCTTCTCCTCATGCTCTTCTCCATGTATCAGTAGCTGTATGATAAGGTATTTAACCACGTATAAGTTTGTATATATTTAGCTGTATATAAACCACTATTAATTAACTAAAGGCTCTGTGTGCTCTGTGCTGTGTTTTTGCTCCTGGATTTATCTCATAATACTAATCACGCTGCCTAAACTCTGACAGGTTTGTTGAACAAGCCAAAGTGGTGTGATTTGTAGATAACACTAAGTCATAAGCAATGATTTGTAGAACATAACGAAGGATTCAGTCATCATACTAAACCAAAGGCATAAAACATTATGGCTCAGTAGAAAATGTGTACAAACTACACATTTTGTCTTTTGTACAATGACCAATTTTTTTCTTCTTTATCACTGAATCCAATGAAAAGTTTTTTTTGGCTGGTCTTATAGTAGTAGCATTATAATACAGTATGTATTTTTATATTTTTAGAGTTTTTTAAACTGATAATGTTCCATTCTAAATCTGTGTTTTGCCTTTAATATATCACCCTATCTATGGGTGCGTACTTAATACCAGATTGGGGACTGATGAAACATACATCTTGTTGCCTATTTGCTAAATATTTACATTTTTTTCAGCTATGCTTTCTGAAGGCCATTGGTAGGAAGCATTCAGCATGAACTACCAGCCCACTTAGTGTTCTGTTTCTAGTACAGCAAAAACAGGAAACAATGATATGCTACAAATTCCTTTGTTTGTTGTTACACTTGAAATATTTAAGACTTTCCTTTATCATATCACCCCAAACATTCCAAAGGGAACATTTAAGTGTGGGTGTTTTGTCTTTCTATGTCTCCTATTCTCACATATTCATATCACCTGAGAGTCTATTTGACCCTGACTTTCTTTAAAATGCCCCTTTTGTGGGCAATAGCAATAGCACTTAGACTTATATACCGCTTTACAGTGCTTTACAGCCCTCTCTAAGCGGTTCACAGAGTCAGCATATTGCCCCCAACAATCTGGGTCCTCATTTTACCCACCTCGGAAGGATGGAAGGCTGAGTCAACCTTGAGCCGGTGAGATTTGAACTGCCAAACTGCAGCTAGCAGTCAGCTGAAGTAGCCTGCAGTACTGCACTCTAACCACTGCACCACCTCGGCAGTTAACAGCTAGAACGTATTTTCACCAAGAAATCCAGATCAAGAATACATATTACGTATGGGGACCACAGAAGTGTTTTCTTCAAAATAAAAGTGGTATTTTGAAAACATGCCTTTTCAAAATATTTTACAGTATTTATTAAAGTGTCTAGTGACTCTACCATGTATTATGAACAACAATGCTTCCCCTTTGGAAGTTGTTAATGTGCATTAAGTGATCACATCCAGCTGTTTGGACACAATGACCCATCACCCTGGTGTATAAAGGAGTGGGAGAGAAATTCTTTAGAAGTTCATAAACAGTATTGGAAACTCAACTGGGATGTTATTTTTTCTTTTTGCATAATATTTTCATACTTTGATAAAGATTGAACATGTTTCACTTTGGCTAAAATAAATTACTAAAGAGGAGTGTGTGAATTCTAAGGTTTTGTATCAAGTGTTTTAAGTTTGAGCCAAATAGTTGCAAGACTCCCTCATTCTCAAATATGCATAAAATTCTAATAATATTTGCAAACAAGAGAATGGAAGGCAAGACTGAAAAGCCAAGGAACAATCTGTGTATTCATAAAAACTTCTCATTGCTTTGCCTGTTTTCAGATGCCTGGGTTATTTTAAACGTTCAAACTTGTCTCCTAGCTTGATTACCTTTCCGATTTTTGTTCACATGCATTTGAAGACAATTGACCCTGGAACCCATGGTGTGATTTATTTTCTACACACAATTGCAATCTTAGTCTGTGAATTATTTCACAGCCCCAAATTTACATGTGTGCTCTGAATATATATTTTATAAAATAAGGCTATAGCCTTATTTAGAATTAGAATTGAGATATGAGGAAATGATCTGCCTAGGAAACCTAGGATAGCTAAGAAATCTTGCCACCAAGGCTAATTTGCTAAGATGACCTTTTAAAAGAAGAAGAAAGAAGTAAAGAAGAAAAGCCTCATGACATTGAAAAAGTCTGTAATTTGCTCTAGACTGCTTCCAACTTTATTGATTTCATCGATTTCTCTGCTGATTTTTAAAGACTCATCTTCATAAAAGGAAAAAGAGTTTCCCCCACATAAATAATCAGTGAATTGGAACTGGGACTATTACAGAGTAAAGTATGCATAACTTTTTTTATTTTGAGATGGGGGAAAATTTCTTTCCTGTAATCCTTTTATCTCTCTGTGTGTACAAAATTAATTTTCTATTTTATTTTTCAAGCAATTCATGTTTCACTTAGTCATTCCATTAATGTTAACTTTTTGTCCTGGCTCTCATTGTTTAGGAGTGCAGTCTCGAGTCTAGATAATGCCCCCCTCCCCCACAGACATATTTAAAAAAATTAAAGAAGACCTTTAAGTCAGATTTAACCACCAGTTATTTTGTAGGTATTATATCCCTCTAGTTTTCTTGGCAACAATGCAAAAAATTGTTTGCCATTATCTTTTTGCAAGATTTTTTTTCTACTTCCTATTCTAGCCCACAATAGGGATATACTATCTGGGCTGCAACAATCTGGACTATCACCAGGTGACAGCAAAGAATTAGAAGGTTTATTTAATTGAAATTCTGGGGATCTCAGCTTCCAAACTTAGAAAAGGTCGTCTTGTTTTTTAGCATAGCCATGTGGGTCACCTATACATTTTTGATGAGATAAAGCTCCCAGGATTGGAGTTTTTGTTTTGACAATTCTAGCAGGTAGAGCAACAAAACTGAGCAGTTTACAGGGTTTTTTTTAGTTTATACTTTTCTCTTGTCCAACCTTTCTTCCTTTTGAGGAAAGAGATTGTCTTAAATTCAGGCTTATATTTCTTTTGGTCAAATGCAATGATAATAATAGGTGGATTAAAAATGTGAAATACAGTCTAAGCATCTGACTGACTATGCAACCAATCATAACTTGCCAAAAGAAAGCAAGGATAGTACCAGTGGTAAATAGTTGCCTTGGGTGCAATTCCAAAACATCTGGAGCACCACTTGAACACCATCGACATAATTGCCATCAGTCAATTGCAAAAGGCAGCTTTACTTGGAATAGCTTACATCTTGCAAAGATCCCTTTAACACCATCAAACAACAATATCCCAGGTCCTTGGGAAGGACTCAACAGATGGCAAACATGCCAAATCCAGTCTAAACATCTGCCTGACTTTGCAACCAACCATAATACTAAAAAAAAAAATCCCAGCAACTGCAACAAACAACTAGTGTTGGCGCTAGAGAATTAGGACGACATATATTTGCTTTGTCAATAATGAATGCTGCATTTTTGAAAACCCACTAGTCAATTCATGCCTAAAGAATTGTGCTGGAGCAATAATTTAAAAGTGAATTTTAGTATAATTGCAAGAAATGATGGTGCTTTTGCAACAAGGGAGAATCAAGTTAGAGCACGCATGCTTTGGTTTTTGGATTTTTTTCCCCCTACATCCTTTAGCAGCACTGGCCACAGAGGTTCTCTTCAGCATAAAGAAATAACATGTTGCATCTTTGTGTATTTCTACTCTCCCCTCATGTTGTGTATCTGTGTGTTTTGAGTATGTGTGCACTGGAAGGACAGAGCTGCATAGACTTCACTTGGGATCATGTGACCAGGAGGAGTGGAGGGGACTTAGAATGGAGAAGGTGTGCAACATTCCAAACCTTTGTCTAGTTCCTCTTCTACAGAGAAGCCTTAGGAGGATTCTGTAATTCTTTTTTCCACAGTTCCTGGCCCAGTCTGGTCCATTGTTGGTTTTATTCTGTTCACGTTTTGGAAACATACTCTTCAGAACAGTGGGATATGTATCAGAACAGACATATGTGTGCACTTCCTTCCCCAGGGACTAATCAAAGAGTATATGCAGTTCTGTTCCCACACATTACATCTGTGTGTGTGGGTGCATTTCTGCTCTCCTCCTGTGGTGCTTCTATACAGCACCACAGTGTGCAGTTCTCCTTAGGGTCTTAAGATGTGTGCAGCTTCCATGTGTCTGTATTTCAACTGTCCCCTGATATTAAAAATGCATTTTAAAAAGCAATATAGAAATTGATAAAGGTAATAATGTTAAAATCAGTACCGAATAAATGAAAAGATTTGTTAACTTCATAAGACTGTAAAAAAAAAATTGTAAGGCTAAATGCCATCGGCCATCTCACTCACTGTATAAGGACTTCTTTAGCCCTGTGGATGAAAGCAGACAATTTTTTCATATTCTTCAAAGATGATACCCTGTTGCCCCCAAAATAAGACATCCCCTGATAATAAGCCCAATCGGGCTTTTGAGTGCATGGCAATAAGGCCAAGAGCTTATTTCAGGGTTCAAAAAAATATAAGACAGGGTCTTATTTTTGGGGAAACACGGTATATCCTGTGAAACACTGAAATGAGGTGCCCCTCTCTTCATTATAAAGGTACATATCTTTCCTAATTTTTCTGAAAATGTGAATGCTTTATTATTTTGTATTTATTATAGTTAATCTTATTCCTTTGTACTTTTAAAAGAACCTTTTAACAATTTTAACCCCTCCCTGATTTAACTCCCACATATTTTACATTATGCTGACTGCCTTTAGGCCACTCAGCTCTGTTGTGTTTAATCATGGTTTGTTGAATAACTCACATGTGGCTTAGTTCAAACAACATGCTAAATCAATACAAAACAAACTGTATAACAGCTTAACTCGATATCTGATCTCAGCATTTTATTCACTCACATGTATGGTTCTTTTATCTATTCCACCTACAGACCAGGGGTGAAATGCTACTAGTTCGGCCCGGTCTGGGCGTACTGGTAGCAGCGGCTGCCGGTGATTCGGAGAACCGGTAGCGGCGGCAGTGTGAGGCTCCGCCCACCCGCCCGGATGTCACCATTTTCTTGTTTTTAACCCTCTGCGCATGCGCAAAGCATTCTGTGCATGCGCAGAGGGTGAAAAAGCGCATGTGACGGGCGCATGCAAAATGCACGCTTCCGAACCAGTAGGGAAGGTAAGTAGATTTCACCTCTGCTACAGACACTCATAACATGTGAACTGAATGAACCATAGGTGAATTGAAGAGGTTTCTTGGATGAGAAGTGAAACATTTTCAAGAAAAAACTAAGAAAGTCCAGTTGCCTTTTAAAAAGCACCTTTGGTTCAGCCATGACCTGGATGATTGAGAATATCCATAGACACGTGAACTGAATATAATGAATCAATGAAAATCATTGTATCAATGAAAATAGGAGGAATAAATGAATATTATGTATGTTTGTCACTATGGGTTATTCATAAAATGAAGGTGGAATGAAAAAAATTAAAGCTATTCAATCTGCCCCACAAGAGTAGTGGGAGTAAATCTAGAATTCTGTAGTAAAAGCATCTTTGGGACGAGTAAATCTAGAATGGTTTTTGAACAAACTGTCAATGAAAAAGCAATTATTGCAAGGAATAAAGAAGGTAAGGATTTCAAGTATCCAATTTTTAAATGCACATGCAAACTGTATTCCTTTATGACCTGCCTTCACCTTAAACTGACTGTCATGCCGGTTTAAAGCCATTTACATCCCTTTAAGTCATCCTCTAAAGATGTAATAAATGTACCAAAGCATAATCTGCCACAGGAAGAAGGAGCATAAATGCTCCTTCTGGGTACGTAAAGAATGACTTATAAACAAAGCACTGATATTAATCTTGCTTATAACTGGATATATCTATTTATCCCAGAGGAGAAATGCTTCTTGCATTCCTACCTATCACAATCATATGCTAGCCATCAATTGTGCTGTGGTATAGTATAGCATGTATAGATCTTGTCAGCTTCAAATAAAGTCAGGAAAGTATCTGAAATCTTGAATAGATGTTGCCAGTCAGTGCTGTAAGCAACACTGTGCTAAATAAGAATCAGAGGGCTTTCCTTTGGTTCTTGTTTCAAATGAGGGAAGTGTTAGGTTACCTAAGGTGGGAATCTACCTACTGTATATCACTTTTCTTTCTGCACATTAAGCTTCACTGAGAAACTGATCCTCAGATCTGGTCAACTGGCAAATGCAAACAGATAACATAAAACCGAATACATCATGTTACTATTACACATTTCTGATCAGGTATATTAGGGGCTAATTAATCACCTGCAAGGTGAAACTAAGAACAAGAGAATAAGAGACAACCCAAACTATAGTTCTACCAGTAATGGGTCCCTTTGGACTCTATTTGTTTTCATTCAACCCTCTAAATCAATTTGAAAAATGAAATACTCATCAGAAATACCACTTTTTTTTATTCCTCTGAAACCATCTGCTTTTGGAAACTTTTAGTCAGAGACCAAACTATTATCTGAACTAATTCAGGTAATGCATTTATGTGTGAATTCTGAGTACTGGTACAATTATGCAGATTATTGCAAGACCCTACAAATTGATCATTCAGAGGATCTGCTACTATTACCCGATTACCACAATTTACTAAGAAGCCTTTTTTCTCTAACCACGGAGTGCCTTAAAATCCCAGTACATTTAAAATGTTTACATTTAATAATTCTTCTGTTAGACTATTACATAGAAACATATGTTTCCATTTAGTCTTGACAAATACTTTCATTGCCACTAAATCAAATCATACTTTGTGTATTCCACCCCCCCCCCAAACAACAACACAGAAAACCCAATCACAACCTTCTGTTAAGGGCAACACAGTCATCCGCCTTTTGTTATAATCCATGGGGAGCAAGGCAGTTTTCTTGTATCCATAACAACCTGCATTGATGCACAGGAATTCCCTAGTGAAGAAAGTGATGAAAATTATTCATGAAAAATTGTGCCATTTTGCTTCTGGCAGTGTATAGGAATTATCAGACAGGATTTCTAGCCCTTCTTTCTCACTACTATCTGAACTGCAATGCCATCTGCTTGAATAAGACTACAACTCCACTGCTTTCAGTATTTGCATAGTACCAAACTAGAAAAAGCTAACATGTTTGCATATCTGAGACCTCTATACTAACATTCCTTTCTCCTTTTGCAGCCTTAGCCACTTCTAGCTTTGTGAATTTCAGATCTCAGAATTCCATAGCCAGGCATGGCAATTACTGAGAATTCAGAAAGTTGAACTCCATATACCTGTAAGTTACTAGGGTTGGGAGACACTAGCTAAATACCAGAAAGAAAATCTAAGGTGAAAATAGCACAATGTGACGTATCTAAGATTCTTGGACAATATTTGCTTTAAAATCTACTGAGTCAGTAAAAAGAGAGTAACATGGTAGAACCCATTTCCAGGGAATGTAACAAGTTTAGTCTCACCCATTAACTGCTGTAATCATTGCTAACTAACAGAGGCCCACACCGTATCTTCCTACCTCAAATTCAATTGCTTATCTTAAAGCATATGTATGAATAAATGCACACACATGCAAAAGGTACTTTTTTCTTCTTTGCTTTGTTGAAAAGAAATGCTATATCATTAGCATTTCAGATTCAGTCCAAAAGACAGCCGAACTGGACAATGATGGTTGAAATAGAAAGTCTCTAAACCCAATGCACACTTTCCGGTAGATCTTATTTATCACAAGCTTCAATCAAGCTTAATGCATCTATTTTCATGGAGATTAGAGTTTGGGATTTTCATTTACAAAGAGAAAGTAAATACTGGATTCCCTGGGGGACAAGAATAGGAAAAAAATGAAGATAGGAGCTACATCTGCACTTCACAGTTCTAAAAGGATAGCATATTACTTTCACAATTAATGAAGTTCACAATTTTAAAGATATCCACGCTCAAATATTTTAGGAGAGAGCAAAGCTGCTATAAGACCCATGCCAATGGCCAAGCTGGTGGGTGTTGATAGCAGTAATAGTCCAAATATTTGGAAGGCAGCCATTTCCCTGCTCCTGGGAGGAAAAATATGCTCCATAATGAATTCAAGAATGCATTCTGAGGGATCTTTGGCAACTCATAGATCCAAGGCGTGTGGTAACTTAATGAAACAAATAAACGTTTCCTGTTTAAATTTAATAAATAAATGTATGCACACAAATTCATAAATGTATATTTCAGGTTGGGGGAAGATGTCAAAAAACCCCCCACCATTATGAGTTAGATATCTAGTACTGAATTCTTAAGACATCATGACACTTCGCTGTAGAAATAAAATAGCTTTAAGAAAAATAAGCAGTTACTGCTATGGAGTCTAGTATACTTCAACAGAGGATCAATCAACCAGTCACATGCCTAGAAGAAAAATAAATAACCTTTCTAGAGATATGTCAGATTCTCTCATCTTATCTGCTCAGATTCATTAATAAGGATATTGACAGGATCTTGCTGCTTTTAACAAAATGACAAAAAATATCACCAGCATTGCTGCAGCACAAATCCACCTGTTCATACCTGCATTCCACATCATGACACACAAATGGGACAGAGCTTGTGCCACAATTTTTCAACATTGTTTTCAACATTCCAACTTGCATTGCTCGCCTTCTTCCTCCACTGCATTCCTATCTGCAACATGCATTATTACGGCTTCTGAGATTATGTGTTACCAAATGTGGTGGGACCAAACTAAGAACAACTGTTGCTTTGCTTATGAATATACAATGGTACCTGATTGGCTGTATAGACTGAGATGGAACTTGATCTCATTCATAAATATTAAGGGTAGTAAATTATATTATAAGCCTGAAGGCAAGAAACTAATATGCAGAACATGCAATTTGTCATATGCTAACATTCCTCATTAGACATTGTTTTTCCTTACTGAGAAGTTGTCATGTTATTAATTAAGCCTATGATTCTGCAGTAACAATACATTTATTCATTCAATTTTTATAGCCACCCATCTCAAAGAAGTGACTCTGTGGAAAACAATCACAAAAGAATTAAAAACAGTTACAATATAGTACAAAATTAAATATATATGGCAGCTGAGAAAAATGTCATCATAGATGTCAATATAGCCAGGAAATGTGGCTTTTTCCAGACTTGGGGCCCCAGACTTGGGTACAAAGCCAGATCTTCAAGAGTCATCCTCAATTATGATGGGGGAACGTTCCAGAGGGCAGGGACTATGGCAGAGAAGGCATGTCTTCTAGTTTCCACCAGCTGACATTCCTTGGATGACAGGACCTATAGCATGCCCAACCACCCAGACCAAATTGGATGAGTAGAAACCACTGGGAGAACATGGTCCCTCAGGAAACCCAATCCCAAGCCATGAAGGACTTTAAAGATGCCAACCAACACATTGAACTGCATTTAGAAACACACAGGCAACCAATGCAGTTCATGCAATAATGCTGTTACATGTGTTGAACACCTGACACCATTTACTAACTGGGCAGCTACAGTTTGCACTAGTTGAAGCTTCCAAATGTTTTTCAAGGACAGCCCTATGCAGACCATGTTGCAGTAATCCAGGCAAGAAAATTTCATGGATAAGACAAATTTAAAGAAGTTGAAAGAAATATTCCTTCTAACTCAAACTACAAAAGTGTTCTAAGGAGGCACTGGAAGTCCCCTCCAACAGTTACAGATCCCTTAGCCCTAAGACTAGCACTGGATCTTTTCTCTGCACCCTGCAGTGTCTAATAGGGAAAGACTCTAGCAATAAATTGCTGGAATTGTAATTAACAACCAAGGCTTTTTTTCTATTAATTTATGAAATGCACACACACACCACCTCTGATCCCAGTGGTACAATCAGCACATCTTATTAACACCTTCTGAAAATCCCATTTCCTTTCTTGCTCTATTTACGCATGAATGGTTCATTTGTGAAACTGGCAAGGAAACAAGCATGTTTTCACTTATTTACCCTCCTTTTTACTGAAATATAAGAGTTCATGCTTCTTCTTTTCCACTGTAATCATATAAAATAAGTACTCCAAAACTACTGCTGTCCAAAAATATGTTTTAACCAAAACTACTGGTACCCAGAAATATGTTTTAATACATGCAATTTAATGAAGTTTGTGGTTTCTGCAGCAAATATATCTGAAAGTTAATTTAGTGGGATTTTACCATTCCATAAAGCAATTGAGAGATGATGCTGTTGAATTTTCATGTCAAAATTCCTATTTTCCTTTTTCTTAGTGAAAAATTAAGCAGGAATTATTATTATTTAACATATCAACTGATGCCCTAGATTTTTTCTCGCAGAGCTTTGGTGGGAGAAGACATGAAAATAGTTTCCCTCCCTTCTTTTTTCTGAAATGGTATAATCCTGATGGGACTGAATTATTTATGATCTCCCACCATGCAAATTAATTTGTTCTCACTCAGGTAACTGGGAAATTTAAAGTACCTTTTCTCTGACTCTACATATTGTATTGTATCAGTCCTTAAAATAAAATCACATCAGCTGTTGCCATTTACCTTACCCTTTTCCTTTATCTTTTATTCTTCTCTAGTGAAATTAAAATGTCAACCATAACCATGAAACAGTGAATTTTCAGAGGTTTTTAGTTTGCAGGTGAAGACTTGGACTCGGTTTCTTCTAATTTTAAAATAAAAAATCTGAAGCTTGTATTGAAATAATTCGACAATTTCATATATTCAAGTTCTCATCTCTTTAAATAAAATGACAATTTTTGGCTTTTAATTATCTGTGTATATTTATAGGAGATATTACAATTCAACAACCAAACAAATCTATGCAGCATTATAATACAAGCATTTTTAATATACAGTATTATAGTATAGATACGATCACTAATGCCATCAAATGCTAGAACAGCAATATAGTGGTTAACCTGGAGATTAATTTAAAGAAGCTTGGGGAAACAATCGTGAGCTACCTCACTGTATTATGTTCTATTTGAAATAAGTTTATATAAACATGGCAATAAATAGGGCACCCCTATTGTGATTTATTGTTTAAATTCCTACATTAACACTACAGAAGATCCAAGCTATACCTAACTTCATAGTTCATCCGAGAAACAGTACAGGTTCTAAACACATGTAATTTGGCTTATGTGAACATAAAGAGAGGCGTGACATCCCAACTACTTTATATCTTAAAATTTACTTGATCCCACAGAATGAGGTTGATTTTAAAAAAATATTTTGAATCATACAATTTTGATGCAACTATTTATAGAAAATTCTTTGATTTCTTCTCTTTGTTTTCCATATAAATCTCACCTTTTTTATTTATATAACAGTAAAATAACTTGATTTAAAAGACTTGATTATTAAAACAAATAAGGATCAAATGTGACATTTTCAAGCAATAAATACGTTACTTCACTAATACAAATTTAATTTGTTTTTAAATGAAGTACTCAAAGTAAGCCACTGTGCCTTTTAAGTTAAAGAGTAAGTCATGTAAGTTTGTTTCTTAATGACAATGCCCTAAATAAAATACTTTAAAATTGACTCCTTTCCATTCATTACATTACTAATTCATTTTATAAACCAATTCCTTTATAAAAATGGAAAAAATGTTCCACCCTAAAAGCTTCTTTCTTGAAATAAATGTCTCCACATTTTGAAATACTGGTTCATTTGAGCTGACCCAGTTTTCTTTTAAAAAGCTCACAGCAGCTAATAACAATAGGGGAAAACAAATACAATCAAAAGTAAACAATTTCTAAAAAAATAGTGAATACAAATGAGCAGAGTACAAAGACGCTAGAGAAGAAAGGCTACTTTAAGTTTGCACAAGCAAAAATATAGATTATATATGGAATTTTAAGAAGGATACAGTATTTGGAACCCAAAGGGTTTGGGGTTTTTTTTTTGAGAAAAACCCATTACTGGAGATTTTTTAAAAACACACACACACACACACACACACCACTAATCATCTCAACCTTTCTACTACAAATGGAGAAGAGAACATTTCTATTCCAAAGTTCAAATCTCTTCAATCAGTATCCTGTATTAATCATTAGCCTGGGTACCTTTCAAGATATGAGTTGAGAATCAAAACATGCCAAGAACATGTTCATTTGGAAATTGTTTGTTTTCCATAAGCTGACAAGAAAAGCCCAATGTCTTTCATCCCCATCTCTTTAAATTGCTTGGAATTAAAATAGATGGATATGAAACTGTGAGACGTTCAATCAATGGGGGTGGGGGATAAGGACAAGGACTTGAGGGAGATAGATTGGTGCTGCTTGAAGTGCCAAAGTAGAATGCAATGTACTGCAAATGAAGTCAGGAAGTAAAATGGGGATATGATACAAAAAAGATCTGCCAGTCCTTTGCAATGCTAAATCTGTTGTTACAAAAGCAGAGCCCAGAGCTGTTGTTTTCTTAGGCAGAAACAGAGGGCTTGACTCTCTATTGCACCATCATTTTACAAAGGATTATGGCATAGAGAGTTTTGACTACACAGTTATACCCTTGCATGACTCTACTTTAGCAGCTTATAATGACTATTCCAGCCCATTCCATCCCTCTGTCAGTATTAAATAAGCAAGCAGACCTACCTTTATCACCCTTCATACTTAAAACAATTTTCCCTTCTCCCTCCCTCCCCTTCCAGGGCTGGTGTTCAATCATCTCTCAGTCACCTTTATCTGAAATGAGAAGGTCCTTCATGCAAGGCCTGGGATGTTTTGGTCATGGCTGCAAAAATCCAGGAAACATCCAAATTGCTCAGTTGGGTGCACAAAACTGTCTCTCACTGTTTCCAAGGAAGCAGACCTCTGGCCTTCCACAGCTGAGAAAACTAAGCAGACCTTTTTCCAGGATCAAAAGATAGATGCCATCTAACTGCTGCAGAAAAATTACCCTTGCCGGGCCAGCCCTCCTCCTCTGTGGCTTACATAGAGGCTCATTATCTCAAGCCCACCAAGCCACAGCAAATGGGAGGGCACACGCCGCCACGCTGCTCCACTCTCTGCTTGTTTAGTCCTCCTCCCTCCCCTCTCTGTGGATTCCCCTCGTGAATAATGCAGAAGCTGTAGTTCCAGACACTGCCCACTCTATGCTTCTCCCCCAAAGCTGCTGAAAACAGCTCAGAGTGCCAGCCAGGGACAGGCTCCATGTTCTGCATAGTGCAAGCCCCAGGCCCTTGTATGACAGGCCTGTGTTCTGTTGTTCCCAAAGATGCTGTCTCTTTTTGTACCATTTCTGCTTGTGAAACAACACAAAAGTCACGATGAGAATAGGGAGTCCAAGTGAAAAGGGGGAAGTTCTCATTCTCCTCTCTCTCAGGGTAGCTTTTGAGAAGCAAAAACATGCATGAAAATACAGTTCTTTAGCCTTTGCCAGGCAGGGTTGGCTCAAATGTTGTGAGCTAGCACAACCTAGAAGACAGTTGAGTAGATCTTTTTTCAGGACCTACCTGGTTCAGAGATTTTAATGAGTATATCAGGGTTTGCAATCCTAAAAGTGGGAAGGAACAAGGCACAAAGTATGAAGCCAGGATAAAACCTGATGGATTTAAGTTTAATTGAACAGCATAAGAGTAAGCCAAGGCTTTAGGGAAGTTGAATGGAGTCCTGAATGCCTCCTATTGTGCATGCTTACCTTAAACTTTCAAGCAGAAGTTTAAGTGCAGATTCAACCAGCTAATATTCTTCATTTTTTCCCTTATGCCTTCCCATTCCAGGACATAGATCTATTGGATTGGGCTACAATAAGATGCTTTCCTATTGGTCTTTGCTTGTCTTCAATTGCTGCAGGCAGATGCTATTTATTATTAATATAATTCCACTTCCCTAATACAATATCCTGACTTCTGGTATCATGCCATGTATTTGTTCTTACGTTATTGAATACCCTGGAACTTATTTTTATTTACAGGACTTCTAGAAATACATCAAAGTCAAGGGTCAGTTCTAAGAAGACAGATAGGGGACCATCAATTCATCAGAGACAAGTAAAAATTGAATATGAATAAAGGAAGTTGCCATATACTAGTTTGCTTCATATATTCTGTTATGATGTACAGAATGGTTTAGAGTTGGTGCTGAGGTGCAAAAACTAAGGATGGAGAACCACATATACCCTTCGAAGCCTTAGATGTGGCCTTCAGAACCTCTAAAAACTGTCAACAATTGTAGATGTTAATATGTCAAATTGGAAGATATTAAACACATACAGTTATCGAAGAGTAATCATATAAGCATATTTAACTTGAATTAAATTTAAGTGTTATTGGAAAGGATAGTATTTAATTCTACCCTGGTTTGAGTATGTTAAGCATGTTTCTCAGCCCAGCAAGAGTTAGTTTGCTTCTGGCTTATCATGTCATATCTTATAATCCATGATTCAGTGCAGTGTTTGAACCTAATCAAATATTGTTTCACCTAACTCATTACTGTCAACACTGATCGATACATAATCCAGCATTAAAACTGGAACCTAAGATGCACTTTACCATTAGAGCAGGGGTCTCCAACCTTGGCTACTTTAAGACTTGTGGACTTCAACTCCCAGAATTCCTCAGCCAGCGAAGGTTGTGGACTTCAAGTCCTAGAATTCCTCAGCCAGCTTTGAATTCTGAGACTTGAAGTCCACAATTCTTAAAGTTGCCAAGGTTGGAGACCTCTGCATTAGAGTACAGTCTGAAGCTGGATTCTTACACTGGTGGCAGTCTCCTCAGTTTAGATGGCGCCCAGCCATGCCTTTTTAAAAATAATAATAATTATTTGATATTGTAGAATACTGCATGAACTTCTGATACAGAGATAATTCAACTTGAAATCTACCAATTCTTATTTCTGATGCTAAAAATGACTCATTTAAAGTGAGCTATTGATCATTTTGTAAATATGTCTATGTAATTTTATTAACAGCAAAGATTTGCCACTGCCTCCTTCTTTTTATTAAATTTTTCCAGGGTAGCCCACCACCCTGGGAATTCCTGGTAGTATGCCATCCCAACAGAAACCAGGATTGATCCTGCTTTATTTTGAGTTCTGAAAGATTACCCATTTGATGATAGTGAAGTTCAAAAACAAACACAAAAAAGCATAAAATCTGTTTCACATTATCAAGCATTATCAAGGATACCGTGATTTCCAAAATAATAAGACTAATTTTTCAGATGAGTATGTTATATCTACAAAACAACATCAAAAAAGAAAGTAGCTGCAACTTTATTGCTACGAATCTTTTAAAAAATGAAATAAATGCAATGTTTGCAGTAGCCAACAACTGAGAGCATTACATCTCTCATCTCCAGGGCCAAATAATGCCAACCTGAAATACAAGTTGTATCGTCTATGGAAATCTGAATTAGAACTAGGATGTGGAGGAGATATTACCTCATGGTCTCCCTGTCCATGGTTTCCCTTGAAGGATGTCCAAAGCAACCCTTATGTGGCCTACGCACAAAGGGAATTCATTTTTAGAATAAGCTGCTTATTTACAAATCTCTAGGTTTTGTTTTTGCACAGAGATTGCATAACAAGGAAGCAGTATTAGTTCTCAGTTAGCATGAAACTGTTTAAACTTGAGAAGACCTGCACACTGAAATTATTTACATTTTTTAAATTAATTTTGCTTTTTAGAAAAACGGATTTTCTAACTCCAGTCCAACCAAAAATATGACTCTCTTTCCAGGCAATTGCTCATAGCTTTCTCCTGTAGAATGAATCTATTACTTACCCACTGATTTCCATGCTATGAAATCATTGTAATACAGCTACACTCTGAGGCTGGTTCTTTATCTTCAACATAGAACCAAAATAGCTTATTCAGCCAGGCTATTGAAGTCCAAAAGATCTTGGACAAAATCATATAGAAAACGACTCACCAGCCTCCTTTGTAATGCTTTTCAGTGCTGTAGCTGTTCTGCTGATTCACTTACTGCACTGCTGGCAATACTGATTGGGGATATTTTGAGAGATTTGCAATACTCCAGTCTTAGAATATTTCTATAGACAAGTTGGCTAAGGGGTTAACCCAGATACCCATACAGAACAGTGACAGCATTAAGAGGTAATGAAAGAATAATTGCTTCGCAGCAGGAACACATATAGGCCAAATGGAAATCCCCCCCCTCCCAAATATACTTGGCTAGTTTTCAAATGGTTAAATGTTTGTGTATTGACCCAAATTTTTTTTAAAAAAGAGATACTGATAGTAGTGATGAAATTTACAATGGTCTGGATCTTTGCAAGGCTTTTTTTAGAATTATCAGAGAAGACTTTCCAATCACCCCAATTTTCCAAATTTAAGAGGTTGGAATTTTACCCACAATTATCACATTTTTGTCTGTCATTTTTCCTTCCCCCCCCCCCATCTACCCAGCAAATGAAATACTATTGGGAATAGGAGAAACATGATGGGTAAGACACACAATTTAGTTTAGTGGTAAAGGTACCTGTTAGAGTTTGTGAGTTCTAATCCTACTTGCCCTGAAGCTCACTCAGGCTTTAGTCTCATGTAAGTGCTGTTTCTCTTAATTTTTAGATAATTTTTAAGGAACTTGATTATACTTGATATCTTGAAATTAAGTCACCACTATGAATCCATTGTATGATACTCTATGAATTCCATTGTATGATATTCTTATATTAGCATTCATGCCATGCAGGGGTGGGTTCTACTTACCTTCCCCACTGGTTCGCATTGCAACGGAAGTGCACGTTTTGCGCGTGCGCGTGCGCTCGGCTCGCGCACACGTCCCCTCTTGCAATTTTGCTTCCGCGCATGCTCAGTAGCTGAAAATCAGCCCGAAACACAGCTGAGGAGCTGATCAGCTGGGCTTCGGGAGAAGGAATAAAGGTCAGTACAAACCCGGGGGTGGGAGGGAGGGCCCACTTTCAAGCTGCAGAACAGGAACAAGCTGCAGAACAGTACAAAATTCACAAAAAATACACAAAAAAAGATGGCAGCGCCCACGGACCGGCACCAACCGATCCAGTTTAGTGACGTTACAAGCGGGTCGCTACCGGTTCGGGCGATCCGGTTTAAACCGGGAGGAACCCACCTCTGATACCATGATGTTAGAAGAACTAAACATATTGACAAAAATGAAGTGCATGCTAATGGAGATGGCCAGATTTAGAAGAGGAGGCAACTTCTGCATAATTACATAGAAGAGGACATTTTCAGCAGCTGTAATCATATTAGATATGCTGAAAATTTGTCTTTCACACAACTAGTGAAAGTTCAGAAACTTTGTTCTCCCATTACTTTGAGTTGGTTCGCACATTATACTAAATCATTATTTGCCTAATCATAGTTTGATGAATAAGTCATAACTAGATGGCTAAATCAAACAAAATAAGGCACTTTTTGGCTTCATGTGATACATTAAACCAGCATTTGGGTTCCCAAAACATGTTAAACCATAGACTGCATTTATAAACCACAATGGCAAGTATAACCCCAAACCAAACAAAGCAGTCTGCTTGATACCATAAATAAATCCAGCTATAACATAGATATGGTGTGGCAGGAAAACTTAGAAACAAAGGGCTGTGGCCTAAAGAGATGAGAAGCCCAAAGATAGTGAAAACATTACTTAAAGGTTTTATCCTAGAGACTATAGGAGTAGAGGAAGGAAAACAACAGTTCCCTAAACATGTATTTTCTTGGAGAACTTAGGCATGATGGTCATATAGCTTGATTTTCCTAATAATGTTTTGCTTTCCTCTACAGAGGGATATTACATATTCTGGAAACTACTATACCAATCAATTCTTGGAAAAGAAAACAATTACACATACGATTCACAAAGTAAACCAAGAAAATCAATGGAATAAATTCCATGGTTAACTTTTTTGATTTAAACAAAGGTTCTTTGAATTCTCCAGTTCAGAGATAGAAAATAGTTTTCATTTTCAATCTTAAATGCCAAAGAGACTAGCAGCAGAACCCTTGGGAATTATCCTACCAGATAATTTATTTCTTCAGAGGTGCTAGGTTCTTGCATTCCATCTTAGAATTTCACGTGTTTTTGCCATTTTAGTAATTTTTACAAGAAGATAGTGTAGCGAGTCTCTCTAAAATTTTGATTTGTGGTGACTGAAGGATTATTTTGACTGAACCAGGATTATATTGATTTATTAAACAAATTTATATGGCCGCCCAACTCACAGGTGATTCTGGGTGGCTTACAATATTAGAAAACCACAACATAAAAACCAAAGAACCCCACCCCTCTGCACATTCCCTTGTTTTTCTACCTAAATTTCTACCTCCCTCTAAGGTCAGGGACAATCCCAGTTGTCTAGTCCAGTTAGAAGTGGTTTACCATCCTGAGCTCCAAAAACAGCTGGATCTCACTTTGAAATGACTTGGCAGCCCACCGTGAATCATAACCCCAACTTTAAAGGAGAATATTTGCAGCTCAGGATTAAAATGAGGGATTCTTGGTGATCTTTGAGCTTGGTTATTTTCTTGCAGACATTTCATTACCCAAACTAGATAACATCATCAGTGGTGTTTTCTCATACAACTTTTTTCTTCGGTTCGGACATGAAATATGGCAAGGTATGGCTTGATTCTTTTATTTCATTATGCTTTCAGCACCATTCCCATTCCTTTTTCAATTTGGAAATGGAGAGAAAGGTTCTTCTCACTGAACTTCTTAGAGGGCAATATAATAACTATCTTGGTGAAAATAGCAAGCAGAATTGTGGACTTTTGACACAAATCTTAAAAAAATATTAACAATAAAAGCACTATCCTAATGTTAGTGTTCCATTACAAAATATCCACATAGATATTAGCATCAAATTATTACAATCCTACCTTTCACTATCTGAACATACCAAAATACTCATCTCAAAGAAGTCAGATAAACTAGTAAAGTTACTGCAGCAAATAAAATCAAGGAAGCACAATTCTATCCCCTTTAGAATCTAATTAAAGGTTTCACCACTAAAACATGTTAGGAAAGGGGTGGAAGTAAGAGGAAGTACAAACAGCAGCATAAGCATATCCTCCAATAAGGAAGTCCAGGAGCAAAAGGTTAGAACAGGGTCAATGCAGACCACAAGAACCTGTCACTTCTCATCTGTATCTATGGAAACCAACAAGAGGCAGGAAAAAGAACTGCAAATTTATTGATTGTGTAAAAATACAGTCAGTCACAAGTGACATTTCAGCCTTGAGCAGTAGTGCCCAGTACAATCAAGGAAAGTTCCTTTATTTAAATGCTTCCAATTTATCAGATGCATTGAGAGGTCAAGTTCATACAATCAACATTTTAATAAGGGGAATTCTTTTTAATGTAAACAATAATAAAGGATGCAGCTGCTGTGATCAGCACACTCTGTAATTTATTTCAATAAAAGTGTTCAGTTTAATTAAAGTGGAAAAATGGAAACAGGTTATCAGTAGACCTCAACACAATTCCCCTGTATTTCAATCTTTTTTTTAATAATTGTAAAATTGTATAAGTGAGAAGAAGTAGGGATGGGTTTCACTTGCATTTCTCCCAAATTGCTTTCCATGGTAAGAAAAAATTATTCAGTATACTTAGTCACTATCTAACCATGAAGAGAGAGAGTGTGAAGAAACTAATGTATTTGTCCGTGTTCTCCCCTCCCCCTTCAAAATGAAAGAAGAGATCTCCAAAAATAACAGGAATGAAAAATCAGCAAGATGAGCCTGACAGCAGCACTATATAAATTAGCCAATAGCTGGTCCTTGACTTAACCATACCTAGATGGGATCTGAGGTTTTCCACTCTTGTTTTGTTCTTGGTGCAGTACAAGAATTTTGTCTTTTGACTTGTGAGACCTGAAAGCCATTTGTCAAAGATCTCAAGTATATGGCTAGAAAAAATATGATGAACATTAAAATAATCTAAATCTCTAATTATCAGGCACCCAAGTGACCCAGAGATAAACAGATTTCAAATTCTGAAACACCACCATCAAGTTTCTTGGTGCTAATCAGAGAGAATTACAAATTGAACCAGTCATGTACAAATTGAGGGTGTAGATTGGGCACAAAATAATGGTAACCAAAACAAAGTGACATTTGATTTTATGAGGGAAATATTTATTTCCTAGCAATCTTTTCATCTTTTTCTAACATCTTGCACACACCTCAGCCTGCAACGTCTCACTCTCTATCGCACTGGAGGCAAATGAGAAAAAGGAATGAGGAGGCTCCTTTGTTATGCTGGAGGAAGAATGAGAGTCTCCTTACTTGCTTCCCTGTAAGAAATGCTTTGCTGAAGGTTGACTTGTAGGAATGACCAGAGTCTGCTCACTAAGTCTGAAATATGAGCATAGCCTTCCCAAAACAATATGGGACAGATATTACTACTGCAAGCCAGTTTTAACACAATCCTAGCCTGAATAGCACTTAGACTTATATACCGCTTTACAGTGCTTTACAGCACTCTCTAAGCGGTTCACAGAGTCAGCATATTGCCCCCAACAATCTGGGTCCTCATTTTACCCACCTCAGAAGGATGGAAGGCTGAGTCAACCTTGAGCCGATGAGATTTGAACCGCTGAACTGCTGAACAGTCAGCTGAAGTAGCCTGCAGTACTGCACTCTAACCATCAAGCTGTTCTAATGTGGGATTCCCCAAATATTTAAAATGGTAAGCATAAATTACATGAATTTTGAATTTTATCTTATGAAAATTCTGCATTCTATTAACCCTAGATTTATAAGGTCTGGGTGGCAAAGCTCTGAATAGCTGCAAATAGTTTCCTGCAACTCAGTTCTGGTAGCCCTAATTGACTCAAAGACTAATAATGCAACTGTTCAAAAATGCATAGATCTTTTACCAAATGTCCAATTAGCATTAAAAATTAATTGTTAACTTCTGATTATACTGGAAAGGATGTATTTCTGTTTCTTAATGGCTTCCAACATGACAACAGTGGGAGGGAGTCAACAGTACACTACAGATGTATTGAAAGGGGCAACCTCCAACTACCTTTAGATATTTTATTTATTTATTTTTTATCTTGCTTTTATTATTTTTATAAATAACTCTTACCTTCCTATTTTCCACAGAACAACCCAATGAAGTGGGTTGGGCTAAGAGAGAATGACTGGGCCAAAATCACCCAGCTGGCTTCCATGCCTAAAGTGGGATTAGAACTCACAGTCTCCTGCTTTCTAGCCTGATGCCTTAACCACTAAACCAAACTGTCTCACTACTTTTACAGTTCTGGATTCATCTCTATTTATATCTAATTTCTGAATAAATAAATATTCTAATTTCATAGAAAATTTATAGAAATTGACCAGGCAATCATTATCCTATTCTGTAAAGACTGTTCTTGGAAGAGATTTCTAGATAGTCATTTAGAAGAACTTAATGATGATCTCTGAAGTCCTTGTCACATAATTATATTTAAAAGATTAATGGGTGCCCTTCAAACCATCTATTTTTCTTCCTCTTCCATTTTATAATGCTTCCCTTGCCTCCCCCGTTGTTAATCTTGATACACTGGAGACAACGTAAGATTTCTGCCTCACCAGTTCAGCTCTTTAGCACATGCTAACACAATGGCAAAAGAACTGGAAAGATTGTGACATCACAGGGATGACTGCTGCATAAGATAAATTCCAGAATGCAAAGAAAATACAAGCAAGGTCATTTTTTTGGGACAGTTCTTGTCCCCCTTTCATCATCCGGTACTTTGCGGTGAGAACATCATTTTAAAAAGAATGTCATTTAAAAAGTTATCTAAGCCTCGTACAAAAGAGGTCTTTGTAGCCAAAGAAAAGAACTTTTAATTAATTTTGAATTGAAATTCAAGTAGTTTGCAAAGAAAATGCATTTTCGTGTTTGCAAAATGAAATTTTCAACTCTATCTACAATAATTTAGAAATATCCTCTAAATGCCCTGCAATTTTGTTCCGTTTTTTAGGGTGAAATCATGGAACAACAGGCCCTGTCTGGTTCTGTGATTTCATTCATTGTCATACATGATGAGTCCTGGATGAGCCTCCACAGCCTGGAGATCAATCCTGACAGGGCTCAAAGTTGACTCAGCCTTGCATCCTTCCGAGATTGGCAAAATAAGAACCCAGATTATTGGGGGCAATATGCTGACATTGTTAACCACCCAGAGAGTGCTATAAAGCACTATGGGGTGGTATATAAGTGCTATTGCTATGATGTAGCTTTTACAATATGGCACTTGAAAGACAGAGGAAGGGAGAAAGAGGACTTGCATGGCTTCTGTTTCATAATCTGCATGTGGAGAACACATATAATTCTGGGATTTATAAATCTGAATCCTACTCCACATGTTGCAAAGGACACTAGTGCCTCCTAAGGTGAGGGTGTTGTATTTTTTCCATCTGTTTAATCAAACCTATCCCATTACACTCTTCCCCATCGCTGGCTTAAGAAAGTCCCACTTATTAGATAAGTATAATAAGTGGAACCTAATTTCATAGTAAACATCTTTAAATGCCGCTGCTAGGATCAAAAGAATCAGAACACAATGACTTTCATTCCTTTTAAGTCTTTGAAAGATAAGCTGTTTTCAACAGAGACAACTGACTTCCTAAGAGCACAAGCTTAGTTCAAAGTTCAAGGTGGGTCCTCATATTAAGTCAACCAATAATTTGTTTTCCAATGAATTCTGTTTCCCCAATTTCATATCTGTTGCTACCCTCTCAGATCCTTTCAAAATCAATTATTCTTCTTTCCGACTCACACCCTGGTCAGCACTTCTTTATTCTCCAGCCATTGGGAAGGAGATATAGAAGCATAGTCAGCCGTACAAACAGGCTGAAGAACAGTTTTTATCCGTGGGCTGTCAGACTTCTGAATGGAAAATAACTTTATAACAACATAGTACGATCGACTTGCGGGGCCGGCGCAATGTGAAATAAGCTCACATGGAGTAGTAGGATTGTGTGTTTGTTAATAGGATTCACTGGGTCAGGGATTTTGTGTCTTTCACTGTGAGTTCAGTGGTGGGTTACTCCCAGTTCGGCCCGGTTCTTAGAACCAGTAGCGGCGGCGGCGGGAGGTTCCGCCCACCCGCCCGGGACGCTTCTGCACATGCGCGGGTGTTGTGCGCATGAGAGCCGGTAGTAAAGGGTTTTAGAACCCACTACTGTGTGAGTTGTATTGGGTTGGGGGGGGTGCACGAAGGGAGGCTCAGCCAATCTCATTGTACACACATTGTACTCTAACAATAAAGGTTTGAATTTCCACCAAAAAAGTACCTTCCCTCTTTCCTTCCCAAAAGGAAAGAAAAATAACCTGCACTGATTGCAGGTAATTCTCATTTAGCAACTGCAATTGGGACCAGTGATTCAGTTGTTAACCAAAGCAGTTGCTCATTGAAAGCATGTCTGCTTATGATCCTCCTTCAGCTTTCCTTTGTTTTACCGACCTGTTGTAAATACCTGTAGTGTCTAGAACATTTCAAAAGCACAGCTGTTATTTAACAAGCAGCCATCCAATGGATTAGTAGCCCAGACACTAGCTTCCACTGTCCTTCTACCTGGCGACTTCACAGATGTTAGAGCAACAATTCATATAGGAGCAAGAGGAAACTAAATTTGAAGAATCCTTTCCCTGGAGCCTCTGCTGTTTTGGCAGGACATAAAGGTACAGTAAAAAAATTGGACAATTTATTTCAAAAGTTTTGCTTCCTGAAAAAGTTCTAGTGATTATGATAAACCCCTTCCAACTGAACACAAATATAATTTCAATATGATTATCAATTAGGAATCTTGAGAAACATGAAATTAACTTTTAATGACTATAACATATTTAATCACATATTTTGAACATGCTGCATTAGTTCATTAGGATAAAAGTGTGTAGCAGTCTCCTGGTCAACTTTTCACCATGTTCGTCATTGACTACACCTAGATTTTTTGGAAAAGAAGTCCAGGTGTGAATGCAGAAATGAATCTTCAGTGACATGTTGCACTTCATGGTCTTGTACATTGAAAGAAATTTGTCAACCAGCTAAATGTAGTTTGGTGTTCTTCAGTTGCCAAGAAAATTCTCAGCGACATCCTTGAATGCTTTCTAGACGATTTTCTCTGGCCCCACTAGCAGATCTTTGAACTGCTTGTATCTGATCTATGGACCAACAAAAATGCCTTCCTTAATCTTGGCATCAGTTATTCTTGGAAACATCTGTCTCAAATAATGAAAACTTTCACCTTCCTTGTTCATCGCTTTCACAATATTTTTCATTTTATGAGTTTTATGTGAAGTAGAAACAAAAATACCTTTCTTGGGTCAACAAGTTGTTCATGTGCCACACTTTTCTGTCCTGGAAGCAAATTCTTTTGGAATGGTAATTTCTTTTTAATGAAATGAAACTTTTGCATGGCTGTCTCATTTGCATATGTAACAATAGTACTTGGTATATCTGAGCTGCATTTCAAGTAGCAGAGCCAGTACTTTTAGATCTCTACAGATGTCCCAGTTGTACTTGGTGTACTGGATGTGTTTCAACAACAGTTCCACGTTTTCATATGCTTCATTCCTATTTGCAGCATAGCCAACAGATACTGAAGGGTGTACCATGGTGCCATTGTATAAAAACATAAGTTTTCTACAAAAT
This sequence comes from Thermophis baileyi, assembly GCA_003457575.1. Taxonomy (NCBI): domain Eukaryota; kingdom Metazoa; phylum Chordata; class Lepidosauria; order Squamata; family Dipsadidae; genus Thermophis; species Thermophis baileyi. The sequence continues at coordinate 2,665,155 of QLTV01000419.1, forward strand.
GGTAAGTGATAGGTTAAATTACAGGTTATTTTCATAATTAGCAGCCAAAAATCTATAAGATACATCCAACAGTGTTCAGGAAGCAAAATTTTTGTTGTCCAGTGAAATCACAGGCATGAAATTATTAAAGTAGAAATCATTTAATAATATAAAAGTAACAAATATATATTTCTTTTAATATGTTTCTAATTAAAGCTAGAGTCACTAATCTATAGTTTAAGAACTGCACAAGGTACTATCAACCACTTGCTGAAGGAGCTGTTGGCCAACTTTGCAGTATCCCAAATAATAATATAAAGAGTCTCAAGCATATCATGCCTGACTCTTAGAACAGATCTCTTTCCAAATGATAACTCTTACGTCCGCCATCAATATATTCTGCAAAGCTTACATCAGAGATCCAGTTCCAAGGAGAAACATAAATCTGGGGATACCGTATACTTTTAATGAGAGAGAGTTTCGTATCCATTCACAGGGTGGATAAAAACATAATAAAAACATATTTTAAGACTTCCTATAATATATGATAAGTAAATTACAATCCAGCCTAAAGAAATCAATAAATACAACTTTTAACTGTATTATATGAATACACTTATTAACAACAATATATGAATATGAAAAATATCACCCTATATCCGTGATGGCGAACCTATGGCACGCATGCCAGAGGTGGCATGGAGAGCCCTCTCTGTGGGCATGCATGCCGTCATCCCAGCTCAGAGCCCTCTGTGTGGGCGCGCGCGCCATCGCCCCAGCTCAGAGCCCCCTCTGTGGGCGCGCGCGCCATCGCCCCAGCTCAGAGCCCTCTCTGTGGGCATGCGCGCTGTCATCCCAGCTCAGAGCCCTCTCTGTGGGCATGCGCACCGTTGTCCTAGCTCAGAGCCCTCTCTGTGGGCATGCACACCATCGCCCCAGCTCAGAGCCCTCTCTGTGGGCGTGCGTGCCATCGCCCCAGCTCAGCCAGCTGGTTGTGGGGTTTACGAGGTGCACATGCGCACCGGCCAGCTGGTCGTTGGCTTTCCGGCACTCTGGCATGCACATGCGTGCGCACATTCCGTCTGGGCACTCTGTGCCTAAAAGATTCGCCATCACTGCCCTATATTAATCTTACAAAGTGATTAGTCTAAACGACAAAGATTTATTTATTTATTTATTTTATAAAATTTATATGCCGCCCAACTCCCGAAGGACTCTGGGCGGCTTACATCATAAAAAATAAAACATATAAAAACAATTTAAAAAAGAAAGGGGAAAAAAAAACCCCAACTATATTTAAAATAAAACATTCACACAACCATGCAGGGGCCAATCAGAACAACAATTGGCCCCAGGCCTGCCGGAAAGGCCAGGTCTTACCGGCTTGACGGAAGGCCAGTAAGGTGGGGGTAGTACGGATCTCGGGGGGAAGTGGGTTCCACAGAGTCGGAGCGGCTACAGAGAAGGCCCTCCCCCGCGGTCACGCAAGCCGGCACTGTCTGGCGGACGG
>QLTV01000419.1:2678734-2709740 GCA_003457575.1 Thermophis baileyi
TTTATGACTTGTGGACTTCAACTCCCAGAATTCCTGAGCTGGGAGTCCACAAGTCATAAAAGGGCCATAGTTCCCCACCCCTGAGCTGTAAACAAGATGCCGACGCATGCGCAGTGCCAGAAACTCGGCTTCTGTGCATGCGCAGAAGAAGAAAAAAATAAAATAAAAATAAAAAAAGATGGCGGCGCCCACAGACCGGCACCGACCGAACCGGATCGGTGATATCATCGTGACGTCACCAGCAGGTCACTACCGGTTCGGGAGAACCGGTCTGAACCAGGAGGAACCCACCTCTGGGTGTATGTCAAAAGAATGTATTCATTTCAATATAACAAAACTCAACAACAGAGAAAATGGGTAAATAGGTTTGTTCATATAGTTACAGGCAGTCCAACACTTACAACTTACAACACTTCATTTAGTGACTGTTCAAAGTTACAACCGCACTGAAAAATGTGACTTATCACCGTTTTTCACACTTACAACTGTTGCAGCACCTCTATGGTCACATGATCAAAATTCAAATGCTTGGCAAGTGGTTCATATTTATGACAGTTGCAGTGTCCCAGGGTCATGTGATCACCTTTTGAGATCTTCTGACAAACAAAATTAATGGGGAATCCAGATTCACTTAACACAACCGTGTTACTAACTTAACAAATGCAATGATTCACTTAACAACTCTGGCAAGAAAAGTTATAAAAGGAGGCAAACTCACTTAACAAATGTTTCACTTAGCAACATAAATTTTGGCCTCAACTTGAGGACTACCTGTATTTGGATCTTTGTAAAAGACTCAGTCTGAGTGCAACTGGATGAGTACGGTAAATATCTAATATCACAAGTGGTAGAATCTTCTAAAAACTACAGATCGCTTTTCAAAAGGTCCTGAGTCGCTTGGAGAAAGGCAAAGAAAGTTATTTTCTTTAAAAAGCAAAATTCTAAGACACCCATTCACTAGGGAGCCTGGAAATCCCATTCTATCAAAAAAATAATCATGCCTTTATGTTTTTTGTCCAAATAAAACCAGGCTTCCCTCTTCTGTCAATTTGTAAGGTTTTTTGCAAGCTACAGAGGAAGCTCATCATCTCTCTCAAATTCCTGTTTTTTGAATAAGGTTAAATAAATTGTATAGGCCTTTTGTTAACAAGGTGTCACTTTTAGTGCATGCATTTGTTGCCTGGAGTATTTCTGGTAGAGGGAGGAGAGATTTTAAAAAATAAGAATACACTGAATTGCAGGTTACACTTGAGTTCCATTTGGATCAGTAAATGTGTCATAGATGCAAGGGCTGGTTTGGTTGAGCCAGCATAAGATCAGAGAGAAATGATACACTGAATATTAAATGACATGAATTTACATCTCAAATTAGATTGCCTGCATAAAAATGTCCAAGATGACTTGATATAATTATGGATGGTTGGGCAAGAAGGAGCAACAAAGTGACACATGATATGGAGCTCAGAGCATGATAAATATCTCTTCAGGGGATTGCTATCAACTTGAGTCTTTGGTTTTCCAATCCTGTTGCAAAAATATGAAAGAAAGAGTTAATATTTATGTACCACTGTTTTCTTTATTTTTTCCTTGTATACTATGTACCTTTCTGTTTTTCTTCCCATTTTCACAAAACAAGAACAAAAGAAAAGGAGATACTTTAAAATATTATTTATTTTCACAGTTGAAGAATGAATGCTAAGAGCCGAGGTGGCGCAGTTAGAGTGCAGCACTGCAGGCTACTTCAGCTGACTGCTAGCTACAGTTCGGCGGTTCAAATCTCACCGGCTCAAGGTTGACTCAGCCTTCCATCCTTCTGAGGTGGGTAAAATGAGGACCCAGATTGTTGGGGGAAATATGCTAACTCTGTAAACCGCTTAGAGAGGGCTGTAAAGCACTATGAAGCGGTATATAAGTCTAACTGCTAAATAGCAGGTCTCACTGAGAATCTCAATTTTAAAATATTTAAGCTGCAGTGTAAAATGCCAATAGTTTTATCTCTCTTTCAAAATAAATTAAGAAATTAATCTACAATTTACTATTGTTTTCCCTTTTTAATAATATTTAGCACTTTCTTTTTAACTTCAGGAAGTTACAGTATACAATAATCACTCTGAATTTCTCATAGATGTGCTTACCATATGAACTTGAAATTGCTCACTTCAAGTTGTTCTAGCAATTAAAATACTCTGAGGGCCTCAAATAGAATTATCAATGCCTTTACAAAATGGCAATTCCCAGGGCTCCTTGGGGAAACCATGACAATGATAGGAAGATAAACCAACTGAAGCATGCAGTGATACACCCCTTATCATCTTGTTGCTTCCTGCTCTGCACTCTGCATTTCTTCTAAGGTTTCAGCATCTTTTTTGTATCTAGGTGAACAGAATTGGGGGCAGTATTCCAAGTGTGGCCTTACTAGTGCAATATAGAGTGGTACTATCACTGGTCGTGTTCTTGATGCTATCTCTCTGTTGATGCAACCTAAGACTGCAGTGGCTTTTTTGGTAGCTGCAGCACATACTTAAGTGGTGGTCCACTAGGACACCTAAATCCCTCTCACAGGTATTACTGTTGACCCAGGCACTGCCTATTCTGTAATCGTGCAATCCTTTTAATCCTTTAATCCTCCAATGGTCCCTACTTTTCATTTTCTGGAAGTGATTCTTGCTTCATCAACCATCCCTCGTATGGCACCAAATGTGCTACTATAATTGCCATCATTCCCCCAAATCACTTGGTAATTGGCAACAAGGTGTGAAAATCTCTGACACACTGTTTCTATATGAATGTAATTCTGAAGAGGCTTTCCAAGATTCAGCCATCTTTAATCATGTCTTTGTGAGAAGAATTTTAGTTAAACCCTTATGGGATGAGTTCTGTTATCATCTTTTAGTACTAACAGTAAAAATAACTCTCCACAATTCCTCACCTGCTTAACTCCATTATAGATTGTATAAATCTGGAGGACTTCATTCCTTTATTCAACAACATTTGCTCAGGTAGATCCTTATCAATACTGTATAAAAACTAAATGATGTTTGTTCACACAATACTTTTAACCAGGTCGGCTGTGAACCTGGCAGCTGCATTTACGCCACATTGGAATCTCAATTAGTTTTAACTTGAATTCATTTTCTGTGGCAATGCACAAAATAGTGTCATCACTATTAATTAATTTATATGTCAATATATTGTATTACGAAACCACAGAAAGTCAATGCAGATTCATTTAATAACTTGGTTAAGTTAAGGTGAATGAATGCAGTCACACTGTCTCCATCTCTTGATATTGAGGTGGATTGCCATTTATGTAGAAATATTAGTTTGGCTTTGGTTACCTGGATATAGAGAGTGTGACAATAACTAGAGCCAATTCTTCAGTAGGTGCAGACCCACATTTCTCTATACATCAGATAATTCAAGCTATTTGTTATACTGCTGAGGCAGTTTAGAATTTGTACAGTTCAGTGATATTCTGAAGTCTATATCAAATTTCTGTTTAATAATATGATAAAAATGCCTGGTGACATTTCCACTTATGAAATGTTTGAGTTTCTGCTGCTTTCTCTGACTACAGAATAAAAATGTGTAATATATTATTCTCCTAATTTGTCTTTCACAAAGAAGCAATGCTTGGTGACATTGCTGAAAATGTCTTCTATTATACAAAATCTATTTTTCAGTGTTGTAATTATGAACTCTTCACAGGTTGATCTCAAATAGGAACACATGAGAATTTCATCCAATTTCTGCACTTGGTACAACATAAACAGTATTTTAAATAAGAAATGTGGGGCATCCTGATAATAGGCACTTACACCAAAAGAACAATCTTATGAATAAGATAATAGGCACTTACACCAAAAGAAGAATCTTATGGATAAGAGCAGAAAAATGGCAATTATTACTATTAAGTACCTCATGCCATCCATAGACCTAGTCCTAAACACCTCACTTTCTCCTTCATTACATAGAAACACCAGTAGCTTAGGCAACAGAATAGCTTTATGTACATACAAGGTAAGTTGATCTCTTACCTTTAAGGTCAATGTAAGACATTAAAAGAAGAGCAAATGTACACTGACAGCAAGTCAGAGAAAATCCAGGCAGAAATTATGACAAAGGAGACTGAGGACAAAGATGCATGAAGGCTACAGTTTTGAATGAAGATATATTTGGCAGCTGCTTCACATAAGATGCTTCCTCAGCCATGTAGACATGGATATACATAAACATGGTACTGAGGACAAAACCTATATGTGTCTATTTTCTCAAGTGTGCAGGTAACAAGAGACCTCAGGACAAAACTGATGCACGATCCCTATTATTACCTCAGTTCATCATTCTAAAAAGTGTCATTTTTTTCAATCCTATTTATTTCATTTTCAACATTTATATTGTAGATTCACAATTAATAAAGATTGTAGATTTACAGTTTTATTTAATCCACCCTAATATTTGAAGAAAAAGACTCCCAAAGACCATAAATAAATAAATAAATAAATAAATAAATAAATAAATAAATATTTAAATTTATATGCTGCCCATCTCTCAACCTGTGATATTCAAATTATCATTTTGTTGTCTATTTCTTTAGTCAGTCACTGCCTATCAATATACCCACAAATTTTATTGACACTTTTCCATCCAATGCAACCTAAAGTCAAATGCCTCTTTAAGATAATGAAACCACCATGCTAGGAATGATAGTAAGAAAGGTAAAATAATTTTGAGGAACTACCATCTACCTTATTCCAGAACTGCCCCATCTTCTAGCCTGTACAATTACCTAAAAGACAAAAAGGCAAACTCAAATGTTTTGTGAAAATGTACTTTAGCCGTTTTAACCCTGTGTTTTTTAAAATATCCTTGTTTTTATTTTTTTCCTTTACTTTGACATTTTTATGAGCTACCCTGGGAAAATGTTGAAATATATATCAAGAAAAGCAATGAATTTTAAATAATAGAAATGCATGGAAGATCTGAAAGGCTTCCATACTTTTCAAGGCAGCGGGCTTTAATCAAATCCAATACTAGTATATATGTCCCAGAGAGAGCAAGGGGCTGAATATTCGATAACAATAGCAGTAACACTTAGACTTATATACTGTTTCATAGTGCTTTACAGCTTTCTCTAAGTGGTTTACAGAGTCAGCATATTTCCCCCCAAAATCTGGGTCCTCATTTTACAGACCTTGGAAGGATGGAAGGCTGAGTCAACCCTGAGCCTGTCAGGATCAAACTCCTGGCAGTGAGCAGAGTCAGCCAGCAATATTGCATTCTAACCATTGCACCACCATGGTTCTTATGTGTGTAGAAACACAAAGCATGCAACTCATATACTTATGTCAAGCATTGGGATGAAAGTACAAAATGTTAGGGATTCAGTTGTGGTGCCTCAACACATGTTTTGACATTTTCACATCCTTACAGTTTATACTGAATGCCTTTTTCTAATAACCAATAGGATCTTGAGAAGGCAGCTGGATAAAGAAGCACTGCCTTAAAGGAAAAGAGGAAGATCAAATATTAAGAATTGAATCTAAATGCAACAGACACTACTGTCCTTTCTTTTTTTTTAACATACTGTACACTAATACTGTAGAACAATATTCACGTGCATAATCCCTTCATGCACTAAAGCAGAACAAATCGAGATTAACCCAGCTTGAAAAAAATAACAAAAGAGAACAGGTGGAAATGACAGACAGGCAGGCGGAGTAAGAGACAATGCCAGTCAGATTGATCTCAGGCAATGATCTCAGCATTGCAGCTGCCTAGCTGCTGTCAAGAACAGATCCTCTGCAGGGGATCTGTTAAGCAAAGATGGATGAGAAATTCTTTAATTAAAACCCAAGTCCTGCAATTTGATCTGCCCAGTCTGTCCATTTTCACCTTTAAGAAAAAGCTGGCATGCTGCAATGGCAACACCAGGTATTCCGCATAAGGGAAGGATTTTTGGCCATCAGAATCACAGAACAGTATTTCCAGTGCTATAACTAATTATATTTTAATTCTAAAACCAACAAATTAAAATATTAGTTATAGCACTGGTTTTTTTAAAGATCTCAGTAGAAACCCTGTTCTAAAAGGCAGGGGTGGGTTCCGGATTTCTTCACTGCCGGTTCGCTCAGGGCCATGCCACACACTCGCGCATGCACAATACTAAAACAAATATGGCAGCACCATAGGCGCTGCCGAGAGAACCGGCTCGGGGGCGTGGCAGGCCTGGGTCACTGCCGGTTCTAGCGACCCAGGCCGCCAAGTTACTACCGGTTCTATAGAACCGGTCCGAGCCGGCAGGAACCCACCTCTGCTAAAAGGACAGGGTTCAATAATTTATTAGAGTAGATTCATGCTTTGATAAACAGAGAAGAAGATCAAGATCATCAGCAAAGAGTATTTTCATGGATCAGAAAAATGTAACTGTTTGGCACAGACACAGAAGAGGAGATCCAGCCTGTGATCCAGCAACATAGCCATGCATATGCAGACAAATGCTGCCACTGTTTTAACAAATAATAAAAGTATTGTTTTTATTAAAGTATTAATAAAACTGTTTTAAAAGTAATAAAAGTCAACAGAGGATATTGGCTTGAAATTTTTCTTGGTTATTCCACAAAGGAAAATGTTGTGGGTTTTTTTTAGTTTACAGAAGAAGAGACAAAATCCATAAATCCTGTAAAAATCATTTACCCTCTCTATATGGGCTGTTGTTAATGTCCAAGCACCTCTCCATATTAGATATCATTTTGCCTGCAAGACCTCCTAATCTAACATTTTCTGGACATTGATAAGAACTCAGGGAGGGAAAATTCTCCCACTTAGTGCTAAGTACAGGACAAAGATTTCTTCTCTCCCAAATTTCTTCCATATAATGTGCTCTAAACCAGGGGTCTCCAATCTTGGCAACTTTAAGACTTGTGGACTTCAACTCCCAGAATTCCTCAGACAGCAAAGTTGGCTGAGGAATTCTGGGAGTTGAAGTCCACAAGTCTTAAAGTTGCCAAGGTTGGAGACGCCTGCTCTAAACTGTGTTTGGTGTCTGGATAAGGTATCAGGTGTTATTGGGACATCGTGATTTCTAGTCCTCCTTGGGCACAAAGCCAGTTGGGTGACCTTGGGCCAATCACTTGCTCTCAGCCCTAGGAAAGAGGCAATGGCAAACTACTTCCAAAAAAACCTTGCTAAGAAAATTGCAGGGACTTGTCCATATAGTCTCTGAGAATCAGACATGATTGAATGGAAGTAAAAAAAAAAAAAAAACCAGGAAGGGAAGGAGAAGCTTGCATGAAGCTTTTTAGATAGAAGCCGGTTCTAGCTGTTTCCAATTTATCATCCATCCAGGCATAAAGTGAATTATTAACCTAATTTCCCTGCATTCTCTTCCTGGAAGTGGCTTCAGTAAATGCTCGAGGAGCTCACCAAATTGTAAGAATCCTTGTGTCCGTGTCTTTTGCCTCTTTTCATGATTTCCAGAACTGTCTTGGCATAGTTCAGAGGTGGGCAACCTTTGGTATGTTATGTTACTGTAGTTGTTATTGTTAATTCTTCTAGCGGAGGGTTGTAGGGGGCAGTACACTGGCATTAGGACATAGTACCTAGGCAAGAGAAGCGACAACTTGAACTCTCTCCCCTCCTTTCTGTGTTTTGTTTATATTTCTAGATTCATTAAGCCTATTAGAAATTTAGCACAACAATTTAAGTACATTTTCTGTATGAAATAATGCCACAATTTAGTGGCTTGTGTCTGAATTTTTGCAGTGAAGTTGCTCTGAGGCCACATTAAGCAAATTACATGCAGTTCACAAAGTGTCTATATTTATGATTATATTAAATTAAAGCTAGGAAAAAAGTTAAGATTATTTAAGAAGCTTAAAAAAATCACATGCAGTTCACAAAGTGTCCATCTTTATGATTATGTTAAATTAAAGCTTTAAAAAAGTTAAGGTTATTTAAGAAGCTAACAAGATTTCAGTCAGAAATCTTTCCCATAAGATGCTACAAAATACTATTTAACAGGTGATGCTAATCAGAACTTTTGTATATACAAAACATGTATCCCATTGAGTTACCCTACAAGATTCAAGGAAATACTCAGAAAAAGTTTTGTTACAAAATTGAAAGGCTAGTTTAATGTTTAGAAATGCTAAACAGAGTATTAAAGATGCACAAGGTGTCACAAACAATTTAGGTATACAACATCAGGAACAGTACAACAAAACACGTATGAAAATGCATTGCATGTGTTCCCTAAAGTCATCATCTATATTAGTACTTCTAAGAAGGTGAATGTCTATTTAAGCAAATGTTCCAGTTCCCCAAGTCTTGAAGATCAAAAGAAGAAAAGAGGTTACCCTGTATTGTGTTATAATGGAGCACTACATATTGCAAGTACTTTACTCAATATAGGACAAAAGAATTCCATGTTCTAACAAAACAAGAGCCTTAAGATAAATAAAAGGGAATATTTTGCTTCATATCTTATCAGGACAATCTTACTTGTTATTATTAGTACTATTTTATCCTTACCAAAGACACCAAATAAACAAATCAGCTATCTTGAATTCTGATATAGATTCTCAGCATTTACTGTTAGATATCTCAGACTAGTCTCCCCCTGCCCTGTGGCCTCCAGATCTTTGGGAAACAACTTTTGGTGAATACCAGTTTGAAGAAGATCCATATAGTCTGATTCTTGTTTTGTGTGTAATACTGCTATTTCATGTTCTAAACAACAACAACAACAACAAAATACATGCTCACAAATTGCTAGCTACATGACTATACATCACAGATTAAACTAAGTTCCCAACCCTAAACATCATGCTAAAAAAGTATTGAAGGAATCACTTACTGGTTTATTTAAAATATTTTGAGCCTGCCCATTATTCAGATGAACACAGGCAGGTTACAGTCCCTAAAAAGGAAGACAAAACAATCATGCCAAGTAAAATAAATAATACTTTTAAAACATAATGTAACAACAACTGAAGCATTTCTAGGCCAAAGGGTAGATGATAAGTTCTAGATATAAGAGAAAGAAGCCACATCTTTCTTAGTGCCAAAAGATAAAATACTGTATGTGCAAGTTTGGCCTCCTCAAAATCAGATGCAGCAATGGAGAAGGCCTTCTCATGTGTCCTCATATAAGATGAGTCTCCCAGCTATGGGACATTGGGTAGATTTCCTGTTAATTTTAATAAGATTTTTTTTTGAGAGGGGCTCTCTTAAATATCAGGATCCTAACCACTAAGGGCTGTAAAGAGCCAGTTTGATATATTGTAAGGCATCAGGCTAGAAACCAGGAGACCATGAATTCTAGTCCCATTTTAGGCACAAAGCCAGCTGAGTAATCTTGAGCCAGTTACTTACTTCTCAGCCCTAGGAAGAAGATAAAATGATTTCCAAAAATTTTGCAAAGAAAATTGAGGACTTGTCCAAGCAGTTGCTATAGGGATGAAGTTTTAAACACAATTACTAAAACCCGGAGATGTGATTAGTAACATTTAGGCATCCAGTTTAGGACTGAAAGAACATTTTAGGACAGATATCATAAAGCTGTTCCACTTAAAGTAACTACTATGGTATTTTTGAATTTTCATCAAAGGTACTTATAGACTATATTAAAATTCTGTGCCTACAAGTACCCATTGTCCCCTGGTAACTGCTTTGCAAATTTTTTGGAAGTCATTTGTCTTCTTCCTAGAGCTGAGAAAGAGTGATTGGCTCAAGATTACCCAGATGGTTTTGTGCCTAAGTCAGGATTAGAATTCAGTCTCTTGGTTCCTACTTTCATGTCTTAACCACCAAACTGGCTTTCCATAGAGTATACTGTAGTAATTTAAGAGGGAGGTTATCACAGGATGGATCACTCACTGTGGCCAGGAGGTCTTGCTCCATGAAGAGTCATAGTGTCTGAACCAAGCACAGATAATTAAGTGCGCCATGGGCTCCATATGACAGAGATAAATCTCAAAGTACACAAAGCCTGCATACCTTCAAGGGGACTAAAACTACATCCAGAGTTACCCAGTTTCCAGATTATGAGAACCTAATTCCCAGTGTTTATGATTTACTTGGAATCATTACCTCTTGCAATCAGTTAATCTCTCTAATAAATACATGATGAATTAATTAAGTCACCAGTTTTTCAATCAAGATTTCTAAATGTATTTTTTCTCTAGTTATGTATATATAATTGTCCTAGGAAATTGCTACCCTCTCCCCAAATGTTCAAGACAATATCATAAAAAGTATTTGCCCCTGTTTTAATAGAAAATAACAGACGTAGCTCAGATCTGAACTATGGAGCCCTTGATGTTCTCTGAGCTTGGTCATTTGTTTGCAGAAGTTCCATTACCCAAATAGGTAACATCATCCTTGGGAATGAGAGTGGGGTTTGCTCCATGTTTTTTTTCCTGTTTCACTGTATACTACAGTCTTATCATGAGGTAGAGATGAGGAAGAGAAATCATATCTATTAAAACTACACAGAAGAAATATCATCTTACTAAGCACAATGTTAGCCCTGCACACCATTCATTCAGTGTCAGCTTTGTCTTCAAAATCTCTTTCAATATCAATTAAAGAGGCTCTGTTATATTAATATAAGTGCTCTAAGGTTCAACAGCAAGAAGTTGGAGAACTTTTAGTTAGTCAGCAAATACTGTAACTATAAAACAAGAGGTTTAAATTTGAGCTGGAAAAAATATTTCGACAATAAAGTGCTGCATCTTTTGATGGTGTCTTAGTATCAGGCAATTCTGGCAACTAGTTTCATGCCACTAATATTGGCTATGAGCATGTACAAGTATACAAATGTACTTCCAATGCACACCACAAATATAACTGAGTTTGCACTGTTGAATCTCTGTAAGAAAACTAAGGACAATTCTAAGATGCTGTTGATTCTCCTCTTCCTACCTCCATTTCCATATTAATAGTTCAGCCCTAAGGTCTATGAAGATGCCGAGGTAATATTAGGGCCTGCATTTGTGAATATCAGTATTGGCACATATGTGTGCCTTCTTGTACCCATCTTGTGGATAAGGCTGGCCAAAAGGTTAATTAGGTATAATTTCCAAAATAACAAGGCACCAAGAGATGTAATTTTTCATTTTTTACAGTAAATATTTTATCTAACTCTTCTAGTTACAGGGGTATCTAAAGGTTGAACTAAATTGACTTTTGTCTAAGAGGTAAGTATGTATTTTACTATCTCTCATCAAAACCAGTGCTATTTTAAAATCCCCACATTAATTAAAATTTGCCACACATTTTTCATAAATAGTATCACTAATTGGTCATTAACTGCTGGATACAGTGAGAGCCAATTCAGTAATGTCATGATGGGTATGGATCAGATAGGTACGTAGACTCTTTTCATTTTCCACAGTTAAAACACCAAAATTATTTTTACTGCTGTCAACTTCCCAACCACATTTCAGCTAATAGGCCCATTTCCTGTGCTCTACTGACATATTTTGAGAAAGTTGTCCCCCTATGTCACAGTGTTTCTCAACCTCGGCCACTTTAAGATGGGTGGACTTCAACTCCAGAATTCCACAGCCAGTTGAAGTCCACCCATCTTAAAGTGGCCGAGGTTGAAAAAACACTAGTCTATGTTATGATAGTAGCCTTTTTACATCCAAAGGAAACCCACACTACACCCTCAGCTAGGCAACATTGCTGGACATAAAGAAAAATGCTGAAGGCTGACCATGCCGCAATTAGATCTTTCACTTCCTGATGACTCTAATGGAACTGAAGAACAGGACATGCTGGGAGCAGAAAAGTACAAATGATTCAGCACTTTCACCCCCTTAATCAATACCACCTAAACTAACTTAGCATATGCAAAGATCATATATTTTTTAATCACATAGCTTTGATTCTAGCTAATCATAATTAACATGGTCACATGTATTCCTCCTCTCACTACTAACTTGAAAAAAAATATGTTTCAACAGCATGTTGTTTAGACTGAGGTTATTACTAAATGGCTCAGAAATATGTCTTGGGCTCTTATCCCATAACAATTTTTCATAACTCCCCTGAGACCCTTTATGGGTAGAATTTTAGAAGTGGAAGCCTCTGATCATTTAGGGTTGCTCAGCCAGATCCAGTGGATACAAAGGCAAAATATATATAAAAAAGAAAGAGGTTGCTTTCGGACACCGTCCTTGCTACTTCCTCTTCTGTATTTTGAGTCAGGGCCAAGTTTCAAATTCAAGACCTGTCAATTTACTGTAATCCTGCAAACCTCAGTCCCTTCTCACATCTCCTTTGAAAACACACATATACAAATAAAAGAGAATTAAAAGATAGAACATGCCCATTCACAGCAGCTGAATCTTTATCCTGGGTGGATGGTTATCTACTCCTGCACCCAAAGGGTCTCTTCAGCAAAAGGAAAAAGGAAAAAAAAAAGAAATAAAGAGAGAGGGAGAGAGGGGGAGAGAGGGAGGGAGAGGGAGAGGGAGAGGGGGGGGAAAGAGAGAGAGAGAGAGAGAGAGAGAGAGAGAGAGAGAGAGAGAGAGAGAGAGAGAGAGAGAGAGAGAACTATGGCCTCCAGGCCTTCCAAATATCAGCCACTAATTTTTCAAATATGTTGGGAAACTGAACCACACAGAGAGAACTTTCCCAAGACTAAAGGCAAGAAGGTCTGGAGACAAGCTTCCTTCCCAAAGCAATTCAGTGGCTTCCATCAATCCCCATCAACCAAGGATGAAAAGCAGGCCGGATTCTAAGCGGACAGCGCAAGGCTCTCTAATCCCCAGTACACTGATGCTGAATCCAGTCACCACCCTAAAACTGCAACTCCGATTCAACCTCCACCCCCCCCCACCTTCCCAACCTTCCATCCCCTCCAAAAGCCAACTCTTCATGTCTTGCTTGGCAGCAAAGGAGGTTCATCGTCTCAGGGGAGCAGCCGCTTGGTTAAGTGCGGAGCTCATTCATGACAGGAGAGACCAGGCTGCAGCGGAGGCCAAGGGGATGGCGGTGGGGTGGCGGTCAGGGCAAGGAAAAGAGCGAGCGGACTCGGGTCCGAAGAGTGGGACGTTGGTGGCGGGACGGGAAATTGTCTGCCATCCATGCGAGCCCACCAGCAGCCGCTCTTCTCTCCTGCTGCCCGACTGGGCCACAGCCAGATGGCCGAAAAGTGCTTCCTTCTGTATTGCCTGTCTTGAGGCTGCCCCTCCGTGCAGCCACGGCAGCATTCCTTCCTTACCTGGCCGGCAACCGCTGCCGCCGTTCCCGCTGAGCCTCCTGCTCCTTTCTCGTCTGGAAGGCTGGTTCGAGGTTGCCCCAAATATCCTATTCCCGATCCGAACCAGCCGCCGAGCTACGGGACTTCGCTGCCCCCGCCGCCTCACCGAACAGCTCCCATCCTTCTGCAGCGCCTTCCTTCCCAGACTCCCGCATTAGGGCAGAGACGATGGAGCGCGCGGCCAAGTGACCGCGTGCGCGGCCCCGAAAGAGCAAATTCTGGGGGCGCGCGGCCGAGTGGCTCAGAGTGCGCCAGCGCCGCTTCCCATTCAACTCGATGCCACGTGAGGGTCCTTCTTGCTCACTTCTCCTCCTCCTCCTCCTCCTCCTCCTCCTCCTCCTCCTCCTCCTCCTCCCATCTGGAGGAATTAAAAGAGTGGCCTGGCGATCAATAATGGACCTCGCAGAAAGGGCGGCGGGACAGTGCTTATTTAAAAAAAAAAAGAAAAAAAAAGGAAAGAAAGGGTCGAGGCAGCGCATCGCCCGAGAGACAGGCAAGATTAATTGGGGAAAGTCATTAATGCGGCTGCTGTAGTAAAGAAATAAAGAGAGGGGGAGGGGGAGGGGGAGAGAGAGAGAGAGAGAGGGAGGTTGTTTTCACTCCACACTTAACCAAGATAGTCAAAAAAAAATTAAGCAGATGCATTTTGCACAACGGGCAGAACTTGAATGGTGTTCACCTTGATTAATCTTGGGGTTAGAATGTTGTGCGTTGGTTGTTTTACCGCATCTATTCGGTGACCCTTGAAAACGGGTTAATTTGATAACTAGGTAAGTGATGTATCGAATAGATGGAGCCATGAATGAGTTCACTCACTCTCCTTATCATCTAAAGATGGTTTTTTTGCCACACTTAGGATGCTACAAAACTTACTTTTGTTAGAGTGATTATTCAGAGTTCCTTGGGCAGCTACATATAGTTATTAAATAATTTTCCCACCCTAATGTTGCCCTAAGGATGGGATGGATAAGCCCTGACCAGCACAGCCAAATTGGTTAAGGAATATGGAAAGTGAAGTCCTTCACATTTGAAAGACATCATCAAAAGCTTGTGTTTTTTTTTAAAAAAATCAACTTGGAACCCATATAAGCTGCTTGTTTGTTTGTTTGTTTGTTTGTTTTATCTGCCGACCATCTTACTATCAAGCAATTCTAGGAGACTTACAACATGATAAAAACAACAATATAAAACATTGAAACAATAAATATCAACATTAAAATTAACAGAAATTAGCTAAGGAAGAATCTATATACTAGGGTGCAGGCGGAGTCTTCTTTTAATCCACTAAGCACCTCCAGTATGGAACACCACCCATCGGAGCCCCAGGCCAGTTGGCAGAGCCAGATTTTAAGACCCTTTCAGAAGACCAAGGGAAGAAGGAAGGATCTCACCTGGAGGAGCATGATGTTCCAGAGTGTGGGAGCAGCTCTTCTGGATCCCACCAGCCAAAATTCCTTGGTCAAAGGGGTCCACAGCATTATGGGAATAAGAGAACTGAAAATTATGGAGATGGAATAAGCAACATTGGGATTGCTTCAGAGAAGGAGCTGGAATTGCTTTCTGCTGCTTATTTTGAGCTATTCCTTTACTCGAAATCAAAGTATCATATGTACAATGTAGGCACACAATTAGCTTATCAGTCTCAACTGCTTGCACAGAGTTAGTGTCTCACTGATTTCACTCTTTTTTCCTTAACACCAATATCAACAAGAGTAACCTTAATTGTTTCTCTGTTTGGGGCTGTTTGGGTTTGAATTCAACAATATCATGGGCACATTCAGGCCAGCGGTGGGTTGCTCCCGGTTCGGCCCAGTTCGGTGAACTGGTAGCAGCGGGAGGCTCCGCCCACACGCCCGGGACGCTTCTGTGCATGTGCAGAAGCGTCACGCACATGCACAAGTGCGCGCACGCACTGGTAGCAACGGGATTTAGAACCCACTACTGATTCAGGCAAATACATAATGCAGGATTTGTCTCATGACATCATCACAACATTTTAACCATATCTTAAGTTTGCTATGCCCAGGTATGGTCCTTATTTCATGATGTGTGTATTGTCTGGTCATGTTAGAAAGATTAGAATGATTTCTACAAGGGAAGGATGAAAAACCTTCAAGCTAAATTTCCCCTTGAAAGTCCTGCTCTGGTTAAGAACTGGGAGGTGAAGTGAAAGAAGAGTTCTTCAAAGTGGGGAAATAATGTCCGGAGGATTCACAGGTACAGCATTTCAAAGAAAAGAGTAATTTTATTACTGTTTCAAATACATTACAGCT
Source organism: Thermophis baileyi (assembly GCA_003457575.1). Taxonomy (NCBI): domain Eukaryota; kingdom Metazoa; phylum Chordata; class Lepidosauria; order Squamata; family Dipsadidae; genus Thermophis; species Thermophis baileyi. The sequence continues at coordinate 2,694,281 of QLTV01000419.1, forward strand.
GTATAAAGAAATACTTGTTTTCTTTCTATGTCTCAGTGTCTCAGAAAGGGAGTTAAAAAAAACTCCCTTTCTGAGTGGTGTAGGGTTTCCTGCCTAAGCAGGGGGTTGGACTAGAAGACCTCCAAGGTCCCTTCCAACTCTGTTATTCTATTCTATTCTATTCTATTCTATTCTATTCTATTCTATTCTATTCTATTCTATTCTATTCTATTCTATTCTATTCTATTCTATTCTATTTACTTATGACTATAACCTGCACTGGACTAGTCCAGTAGATCAGGGGTCCCCAACCCCCAGTCTGTGGACTTGCACTGGTCCGCAGCATGCCAGAAACTGGTTCGTGCAAACAAGTGAAGCCCTATCTGCGGGATGTAGGTGGCACACGAAACCACGCCCTCTCTGGTCCATGGAAAAACTTCTCTCCATGGAACCGGTCCCTGGCGCCCAGAAGGTTGGGGATCCCTGCAGTAGATTACAGTCTTTTCAATGAAGAGATGTGTATCCAAATAATAGGCTGGTGATGCACAGATAAGTATATAATATGCACAACTCATAAAATGTGTTTTGCGTTGTGTTTTCTATGTAAGTATTTGGTTAGCATTTCAGAAGTTTCTTTGAAGATCCTGAAATCCAAGATTATAGTTCAGAACTTCTGACTAGTTTCAAATCTAGATAAAATCAGAACACCTTTGTGTTCTTTCAAATGTATTCGTATTTGTTGCAAGAATTTAACATGAAGCTGACAAAAACATATCAAACATTGGAAAGGACACAGTGCCAACTTTGTATCTCTGCATACATCTTCAAATGATAATTTTAAGTTATGTTTGTTAACACATTTTTTATTTTTTTTAAAAGGAAAAGCAATAAATAAATAATGTAATACAAAGCTATCAGTATGGATAAAGAAGTTGCAAAAGCTGTGCAGCTGATGCTCAGTATATCATTAATTTTAAAAAATCAACCATAAAAATTAAATTAAATTATTTTTAACAAGAAGAAAAAGATTGTAAAGATCTTTTTGAATCTGAATTGAATACCAATATTTCCCCCTTTTTATTATTTAAGTATATATCACTATACCCCTAAAAGAGAAAAAAAAATACTAAAAATGTTATGATAAATTTTTAATTTCTAACTTCCCTTTGCTGTACTCCAATTCAAATATTCAATATAGTTCTGATTTCAGTATCTTTGGTTAATTCTTTTTTCCCTTAAAGCTATAATCTAAATGCTTAAATTTGTCTTGCTGCATAATATATAAAATATACAGTTTATACATAACATAAACAATATACAGTTGTTTAAACTACTTAGGTCACACTTCTTTTGTGAATATATTCCATTAGTTTTGCCATTGCTACATATTCTGCAAGTTTAAGTTCCCAATCTGATATAATCAGTAGTATATCTCTTCTTCAATGTTGTATAAGGTTTATCCTTATGGCTGTGAATATGTATTTTAGTAAATTGTGATCATTTTGTTGATGTATCTTGGAATTATGTTACTAAAAATGTGATTTTAATTGAAACTTTGTTTCTAAAATTCTCTGAATAGTACTGTATATTTCTTTCTAATACTTTAGAGGGTTATTTTAAAACGTCCATTACATATGGTAAAATGTTTTTTGTGTGTGTGTGATGGCATTTTCAGCACTTACTATATGATCTATCAGTATTGGCAATTATTGACAGTTGTACACCATTTATGAAATATTTTGTACCAATGTTCTCTTACGTTGTAACTGAGGTGAATTTTATAGATTTGTTCCATAGTCCTTCCAATTGTTGTATTGTTGTTATTTCTTTAAAGTTTTACATCCATTTTATCATACATTTTTTATTTGTTCTGTCTCTGGATAATATCTAATTTCTCTCTCTCCCCCCTCCCAATAATTTGTAACTATATTAATTATTGTATATTCTGGCCTTCATCAAGTAATTCTTGCTGTGTTTGCAGTCTGTTCATGGAATCTGAATGGATAATACTTGCATAAGTTTTCATCACATGATAAGCTGGTGACATTTTACATATTCAAATTTATTTGTAGTCCAAACACAGGACTTCAAAAAAGTCAAAATGATGGCTACAGCCACACTATCAAGCCAGTCTTGCTTTTATTTGTGCTATTGGGGTAGTGCATATTAAAAAGGGGGTTATATGGCTTTATATGGCTATGGGCACCACCTTGACTTGTTTATCCCTTCCCCATAGATGTCCCTGAGTCCAAATCCATGTATTTTTGTCTTCCATATAGATTCTTTTGGACAAGATTGGGAAAGGCTTTTAGTCCAAACTAAAATGTGTATGTATTAAATTGCTCAGGCTTCAGTTTGCTGAACAAAATATATACCAATATAACAACACTTCTGATACCATCTTTTAGCTTAGTGAGGCAGAATAATTAGTTTTTTGCACTGCTTGTGTGTGATATATTTGTGAAAAATGTGACCTCATATGGTGATATCTAAGATAGGTCAGTCCTAAATTATTTCCACCCTTTATTTACTATGTAGAAGTTTTAAGAAAATCTTAGTATTTACTGTATTACTTCAAACTCAAAACAAGCACAAATTAAGACATTGAGAAAATTGGTGTGGTAATGAAAGAAAACATTAATTTAAATAAGGCTTTTTAAAAAGAATTAAAGTGGGAAAGGTTTATAATCCAATTTTATTATAACAGCTCCTACATTTCACAAGGAAGCATACATTCTAATTACAATCAGTCCGTAATCCAATTGTCAAAAGATTTCTGTCATTTAGTTCTACTGATCTCTGTGGAACTACTGTAAATCAGCTTAGTTAGATGAAGTTTACATTGGCTGTTAAGATGCCTGGAAATGTTTTAATAATTATGTAGAAACCTCTAGCTTCCTAAAAACCTTTACTCAGAAGCAAATTCCACTGAGTTCAAGGATATTAAGCTACTATTAAAAATATAAGACTGGGTCTTAGTAGTTTAATCGAATTTCTAACTAATTACAGTTAGATACATCCCATGTACAGTATAAAACAGGTTGTTTGATTTTATTTCAGTAATATAAATCTTTCCCACACATTAACATGTCTGGAAAACATTTTTGAGTTCACTATCATATAAACTTATTTTATAATGTATTTATCCCTGTAATTTCAGCTTTATAGATCTGAAATTTTGCCCCTAGCTTAGATCTTTTGGATTAATTCTGGGAGAAATAGAAGTCACTGAATTATGAATCCTAAGATTCTTTATTATCTTCAAGTGTTGCTTGGAGTTATAGTTCAGTAACCACTTGGATTCTGTTAATAGCTAAATATAAAGTAAGCAGGTGTTAGATTTAGCAAACATATATTTATTTTTAAATTAAATTAATAAAGCAGTCATAACTGTCAGAACCTTTAGCCATCAGGCCTGCTAATGGGATTGAGATCAGTCACTGTACAAATTTTTCTCTTAATTTCAGTGGAGGATGAGAGATAAGGAAGGTTTTGCTCATTTTAAATTCACTGGATGGAGAAAGGACAGCTCCACTTTCCCCGTTTCATTCCTCCCTCTCCCCCATTTAGGATTACTGTCTCAAAACTAAATATGTTTACAGTACTGCGGTTTTTTGGCACTTCAGAAGACAAAGTGGTCTATGTGGTGTTATTGCAATGTTAGCTCTTCTATCAGACCACTGAGAAAGAAGACAAGATTTTAAAAATCATCTTAACTGTCATGAATTAAGGTAGGAGTGAGTCAAGTGATGGAAACATGGGTAAGCCAGTATTTAACATGGGAAAGAAGATTATCAATTGTACCTGTGCACAATACATTTGTTACAGCGGTGGGTTGCTCCCGGTTTGGCCCGGTTTGGCGAACCGGTAGCGGCGGCGGCGGGAGGCTCCACACTTCTGGGACTCTTCTGCGCATGCGATGGGTAGCGACGGGTTTTAGAACCCACTACTGATTTGTTAATAAAAATCCAAAGATATCACGAACATTTTAAACTTGCAGCTTTCTGGGGTTTTTTTTGTTGCCTTGCACAGCTTATTTTGCAGTCTTAGCAGAGGCAGCTGTTTCAAGCATCACAAAATCAGCCCAACCAAAATCAGCCCAACAAAGAAATCAGAAATTGCTGCCATACAGATAGGAAGAAAATGAGCCCTTACTCAGCAACATTTATTACATCTATTTTTATAAGAAAGGGTGTTGGGCAGGATACATGATAGTGATAGCTAGATAGGCAGACAGACAGACAGACACAGGACAAGTGTGTAAGGCAAAGCCTAAGCAATGGAAAGAGATGTATGGAATAATGTCAATACAATGTAAGAAGTTTTATATTCAAATATATTTTATTCTTTATACTGTTTCCAAAGACAGAGTTAATTAAATTAGGTCTCCCAGAGGAACTGCATGTTCACAAGAATAAACATACCTATACACACACACACCTCAAGTGTCACCCTAGACCCGTGATGGCGAACCTATGGCACACGTGGCACAGGTGGCACGTGGAGCCATATCCGAGGGCACGCGAGGCGTTGCCCTGTCAGCTTTTCGGCCTTCCGGAGAGGGGAGGCCGTTTTCGCCCTCCCCAGGATTCGGGAAAGCCTCCTCCAAAAGCTGTGCACGTGTGCCGAGCGGCGGAGTGCCAGAGCTGGGCTGCCCCGCCAGAGGGACAAAGCGAGACGAAGTCAGGGCCCGGCAGAGCAGCTATGAAGGCGCACCAAAAGTAAGGGGCGGGGACACCAACAGGGCTGGAGTCGGTCTGCGAGGGAGTGACAGGCAAACTCCATTTTGGCTGAAACAACAGGTGTTCGTTGGGGTCCAGGTTTTTTTTGGGGGGGAGCTCGATAAAAATGGTGGAGGTGCAAAGTCAACCACAGCCGGTGTGGCGCCCCCAACCAACCCCCGCCATGCCTGCCGCTCCACCGCCAGCCGAGCCGAGCCAGGGAAGGAGCAGCGGGCAGGGCAGGTGGCCGCCCAGCCACCAAATGCTGCTCCGTGTGCCTGAGTCGGCTCCCAGCATTCCTTCTGCATAGCCCCGCCAGCCCAGAAAAGCAGCGGCAGCTGCAGGGGGAAGGGCAAGAGCTACCGGCCCGCTCAGGTGCACATCTCCCTCCTCCCGGGCTTCCCTCGCGTGCCGCATCTTCTTATCCACCTTCATCGCTGCTGCTGCTTCCACGAGTGCACGTGCCCAACTCATTTCAAAACACAAACAAAACACAAGGGGGCGGGGGCGGCCAAGCCTCTTTGCTCCTCCTCCTCCTCCTCCAGCCTCACTTCCTTATCCTGCAAGAGGGTTGCAACTACCTGATCCTCGGGGTGCTATCTGAGCTAAGAGGTCTACATTGGAAAGTGGCTGCCAGAGACTTATAACGGGAAGGTGTTTCAACTTCAAGGGGATTGGGGAAAGAGAGGGGAGCGCCGTTCCTTCCTTTCTTGGCTGCAAAGTCTTGGCACCAAACTTTCGAATGAGCACCGTAATTGAAAGCCAGAAGCCAGATGGGCAATGACCCGCCTTGATATTTCCAGCTGAAGGAACCACTCGGCTCCACCCCGCCTTGGCCGGTGATGGACGCGGGAGACATGGCCCTACAATGCTGACACATGACTTGCCTCCACCAGTCCAGCCGCCTTCCTCCAACTTTCTCCCGAGACCCTTTGCACGGGAAGGCAGATCTACAGAGGAAAGGAGGGGTGTGTTTCCAGGAGCGCCAGGCAAAGGGGGCGAGAGGTGGCTTCGCTTGCAGAGCCCAGCCGCGCCTGTGGGAGAGTAAAGTCTTGTTTCTTTGCGTGTAAAAGCAGCCAAAGGCGCTCACTTAGCCCGTAAATAGAATGGAATGGTTGTATGTCTGTGTTTGTGTGTCTGTGTTTTCTACGTTTACGCTACACATGACAGTTCCACGACCCCAGTTATTTTCCTTTTGGGAAAGGAGACTTTTAAAAAAGGTGTGAGCGGCTCCCTCTTTCTCCAGATTTTGCATCTGTGTGCTGTGTGCATGGTAGCAGCCAGCGCAAGAGAAGCAGGATGCCCGATGCTCAGCTGTGCAGCCCCGCAGCCTTTGCAGAGGCAGTGGCACTGGCAAAGTTATGTAGGCAAGCCACGTGCCCCGCCAGCGCAGGCCATTCCGGAAATCGCCCGACCGGCTCCACGGGGCTGCAGAGCTGAGCGTCGGGTGTCCCGCTTCTCTTGCACTGGCCGCCGCCATGCACACAGCTAATTGGATCACAGCTCCAAAGGGGCTTCTCCGGAGCGTGGCTGCAGTCTCTGGCACCACGGATGTTCCCACCACTCCAGGACCTTCCCCCCCCCCCCGGTAAGGCAACCAGTCTCTGGCACCACGGACATTCCCACCACCACCAGGACCTTCCCCCCCCCCCGGTAAGGCAAACCCCAAGGTTTGACAGCGAGGCTGGCAGGGGGGGGGGGAGCAAAGAGGCAGCGCCGCTTTGCCAGCGCAAACAGCCTCCAATGTGGATCCCGGGCAGTGCAGCTTCGGGGCCTTTCCTGACCGCGGCAGCCAGGCGCAGGGGACCGACTGGCTGGAACTAGCTGCTCGCTGTGTTTTGGGTTCCAGGTTGGTGCAGGAGGCTTTCCAGGCCCAAAATGGGGCGGGGGGAGCACGGGTGGGGGGCGTGCGCATGCGCGATGGGGGGTGTTGCGCACGCATGCGTGGGGGGTCATGTGCGCATGTGTGTGGGGCAGGGTGCATTGCATTATGGGTGTGGGCATGCGCAACCCCCCCACGCTCCCCATGCTTTCGGCACGCAACGGCAAAAAGGTTCGCCATCACTGCCCTAGACACTTCCACACCCTGGACAAGCTCCCCCTATAAATGTACCCCATTTCTCTGGCAGCTGACCCTACAGGCAAACTTTTATTTTTAGGAATAAATATTTCTTCTTCCCTCACAGCTGTCTGGATCTCATTTTTGTTTATTCTTGTGCAGCCCCAGCTCGAGTTGCAACCCCAAATTATTCTTCTGACAAGCTAGAAAAGATGCAGCACAAATGAATATAGAAGATTTATAATGAATCTGAATGTGGGATTTCCACTGATCATCCTACCAAGCTGTGAAGATGAGGAAAGGAGAAGCAGGATTAAATACAGCTTATTTCTTAGCATGGCCTTGCAAAGTAAGTCAGAATTAGATATCGAGGACTGGATAAACTATTTTTTATACTTAAAATAGAATTAATGTGAAGGAAGAAGGTAAGATTATTTTTGGGAAATACTGATAGAAATAAGCAATTCATTACTTAGCCACTGAAAATAGTTCCCTGTTTCCTTTTGAAATCTCTACTTCAGTTCTGAGATTTGATGGACATGAAATTTAACGTAACTGCATGATAGCCATCATGTATTATCTGAGCATTTTGACAGGTTTTTAATAGATGGGATAAGAAAAAAAAATGCGGAAAATAAATTCTAATGTGGGAACTGGGTTTTTAGTTAGGAATTAACTTTCACAGAGCCAGTAGTTTAGCCCAAGGGAAGAAATCTTTGAATGCCATTTACAATAATGAGAGTATAGAAATGCACATCAAAAGTCGATTGCCTCGCATCCTGGAGGAACATTTGAATAGGAACACCTCCAAATAAAATAATATGTAGATGTTTGGAGAATTAAATCATTTAACACTCACAATTTCAGATATGAGCAACGCACATGGGGAAGTTCTGTTCTTGTATTCATAATCTCAAAGCAAAAGATTGGAGTATATGTCTAAAGTAAAGGAAGAGTGAACTAGAGTTAGTATGATAGACCTTTCCATTTTTACTAGAACTCTTAAGAGCTATCCACTGGTGGAGCCTGGGGCAAAATATTCTACTTTTGGCATCTGGGAATGTTAGGATTAGACTGGATTGGAGAACTACCAATAATTTCAAATCTAGTTTTTGTCCCTCTCTTAGAACAGCTGTTAATGAGAGGACTGTATGAATTGGACCCTGAAGTCTATAGATAGTCCTCAACTTATGACTGCTTTCTAAGAGACCATTCAAAGTTATGTTGGACTCCTCCAAAAGCTACTTACAACCTGGTTATGAAGTTCTGATGGCTTCCCCTCCATGGTCTTGTCAGCACATTTTGGGTAATTGGCAACCAACCCACATTTACAGCTGTTTGCGATGTCCTTCAGCCACATATCCACAATTTATGATGTTTTTGCTGGAAACTGGGTTTACTTCCAGTTTCTGTCAAAAACTGACCCATAGCAAACAATAGGTTCACTTAATAACTATGGGATTCACTTAATGGCCATAGTGTTTGCTTAATTACCAACAAAACAAGGTGGTAAAATTGGGTGAGTCACACGATGACCCACTTTACAATTGTTACGACTTATGACTGTAATCGCCAGTTATGGTTATAAGTTGAGGACTACCTGTAATGGTGTTCAGGAAGCTGAGGTTGTTTTTTATTTTATTTTTAAATAAAGTAGCCATAGCTATCTGTATATCTGCCAGTCCATCAGTCAGCCAATCAAATTTATAAGGCCTACATTCTTTGAAGCTTTGACAGAAACAGCTGAGATCAGATTCCAAACTGTGGAAACTTGGCAAAAACAGGATCATTTAATTATTCAAAAGGAGATGCTTTGTTTGTACCCCATATGCACCTTTTAAAAATGCTTTTAAGTTATATGTGGAATTGTTCAGGACCAAAGCCTATAATCATGTTTTTAATATATACATATACCGGTACATACATACACAACACACACACACACACACACACACACACACACGTATTATATATTATACACATGTGGGTGTGGGTGTATGTATATATATCAATGTCTGAGACAACACGTCGTTCAAAGTTGCCACAACGCGCCGTTTCAGAATTGCCACACACACACAGGGGGAGGGGCGTGCATGCAAACACACACACACACACACACACATGTATATATATATATGTATATATACACACACACATATGTATATATATGTACACACACACACACACACACACACACACAGAGAGAGAGAGAGAGAGAGAGAGAGAGAGAGAGAGAGAGAGAGAGAGAGAGAGAGTATATCAATATAAAGGATGCTCAACTTCCCCAGTGGAATTTCTGTAAACCTCTATTGAAAAATCTGCCGATCTACACCTGTGGCAAAGATACCCCCAACATTGGTAGCCAATGATGGGATCAGAGTTAAATAGACAATGGAGAAAATAACTACTCAGAACAGAAAAAGAGAATGAGACACAGGATTTTAGTCTTCCAAAACTATCCTGAGCATCAGAAATAGCATTACTACATACTTTTTCTACCAGAGTTTCCTTCTAAAAATGAATGAGAGTTGTTCATTCATTCTTCAGAGCACTCTGAAGGGTGTAGCATCTAAATACAGGCAAGGAAGATTCAACATTTAGGGCTAAATGACACAGTGACACCCCTCACACATTATGTTGGGACCACTTTCACAAGGCTTTTCTTTTTCTTTTTCTTTTATTCTAGTGCACCTGTTATGCAAAATGTTCTGTGTTTCAACCATTTGGAATCTGAAACACTGTCTTGATTATGAAATAGCTGTTTTGAATGCAAAAAGAGTTTTTTCAATCATTTTCGGAAATGTTTTAAGCTAGAAACAGAATGTTTTGCATTTTGAAGATTTTAAGGATGTTCAAAACATCCTGCTTTACATTCAAGGCTGGGTGTTTCAGATTGTAATAGTTCAGGTTCAATAGGTTTTGCACATATATTAGAAACAAATTGCTCAGATTTGCTTTATCTTTTAAAAAGCCTATTATGTAGTATCTGTCCACAAATTCTAATATCAACCCTGTTTATATATGCAAAGCTACTTGAGTTGAAGCCAAACAAGGAGAGAGAAACAGCCAAAGCTGTTACAGTTTAATCAGTGGTTTGTATTATTAGTTGCATTGCTGACATTTGCTTAATTGACTGAGTCAAACCTATGATTTTCAGGACTAATTTTTAAAGTAGTTTCTTTCAAATATCTTTTTCCCCGTGCGACCTTTTCTTTCATCAGTATTCATATATGCGTTTATATTTCTAGAAGGGAAAATGTCATATTAGAAAATAAAATGCAAGTAGCACACGGTACCAATAGGTCAATAACATGCTTATGGCTAATGAACCGTATGGAGTGCTATAGAAATATTTTTTTTAATTTGGAATATCTCACAAATGCTGCCAATTCCAAGATACTGACTTTGTATCTTGGAATGAAATTCTGGCAGACTTACATCTAAAATGTGTGTCTCATTTGGATTTAGTTCAAATAAGATATAATATTTAGTCTTCCATGTAAAACTGGTAAACCAAAAGCTCAAAGCATGCAACACTTATCTACAAGGCTGGATCTAAACCCTTAAAAGCTCAGTAATAATAATAAAAAAAGTAGAGCACATGAGCACTGGGGCATTTTAAATTCCACTTCTGCAATATGCTTGCAGACAATCTTTCCTTACCCTAAGCATGTACAAAGCTACCTGCTTCAATTAAAAAAAAAAATAGAGGTCTTGTATTCAAAATTATAAAGATACCTGAAATATCTCCACTCTGCACTATTTTTGGCAGTAACTTGACCTAGTATTATTAAAAACTTCCTTAATCATTCAACTTTCGGTGCTCTTTCATGCAAATCACACAATTATAAAGAAATAGTAATTCACGATAGCATATGTAGTCGATTTTAATGCCATATGTGTACTTGCCTATGTGTTAATTTGCAAGGTGTGAGTTTGCATGTGTTAACAGATTTAGATTTCCTGACCATAATCTAATAATAATAGTCATCATCTCCTTTTTGGGTACAGAATAATAATGATATAATTATATAAATGTATAATAATGAGGTGTTTTTTTAGAGTTAATTGTTGCAGGACAATGAAATACAGACTCCTGCATACAGCTTATAATACCGCAGCTGCAGTATTGTTATCTTGATTTTCTCTCAACTGAATCTCTGAAATGGGTGAATAGTGAAAAGAATTCACTGTAAAGGAGAACATCTGGACAAGATCTAAGCAGATATCAAAATTGACTGCCGCTCCTTCAAAGCCAAAAATTATGGAGTAAAAATCAAGGAATTTTAGTTCTAAAATAAAGGGGAAAAGGTGACTCGCTTTTAGGGCTAATTAAAAATCAAATCAACAATTTTAAAAAGCAACCATTTAAAGAGAAGGCAAATGAAAATGGTGAAGAATAGAAAAGTCATTTTTAAAATGGAGAAATTTTAGAATTTATCAGATTTTAAAATAAAATCATAAATAAAGAACTGTTATAAGGATGTATTCATTTATGATTAATATAGAGAAAATGAATAAAATAAAATAAATATGAAATAGTATGTTACCTGGAGTTGTTTTGTTTTCCTTCATAATGGCAGCATTCTTCATTTTTGTTTGTTGTACTCTGTTGCCATCTGCTGTTGCATGCTGGAAACAGTATGTCTATGTCTCTTCTCTTTATTAAATTGTTTTCTCATAGTATGGATGCAATAATCACTCAAGATCCTATTTAAATTGATTCTGAAGGATCACCTTTTCCCTGTTATTTCTGTCTACCTTGTAAGATTCAACAGGGTGGGCCTGTTTTGTGCATTAACCAATGTCATTTTTTAGATCTTTAAAAACTTGGCTTTTTCCTCAAGCTCTGGGATAGGTTGGTGGTATTTCCATTTGATGTATATTGTTTGTTTTGGCTTTGTAGTATATCGATAGAAGAGAATGTTTTTTGGAATGTGAGGTCCTTGGTGCTTTCTGAGCTTGGTTGCTGCAGACGCTTCATTACCAAACTAGGTAATATCATCAGTGCTAGTAAGGAGTGGGGTTTGCCCTCATTTCATATACTAGTGGCTTGTCCTGTCAGTGTTGGTGGGAGTGGCCTTAGTGTTTCCTTGATTAGGCTGTCATTTACTGTTAGTTTGTTTTTCTGTGTTGGGGTATTGTTTACTTCTTGGTTGTTGGTCTAGTGTTAATCTTGGTGTTAACTTCTGTTCATCTGGGTGTTGATTGCTGGTGAGGATGTGTTTTGGTCTTTTCGTTTCCTTTTGGGCTTTTAGATTGTCTCTTTTGAGTGAAATGTAGATGTTGCTTATCTCTATGAGTCTGTTGATGACCAATTTGTCTGAGTGCCAGGCTTCTAGGAATTCTCTAGCATAGATTTGGCTTGGTCTAGGCACAGAGATAAACACTGACAAACAAGCTAACAGAAAACAACAGCCTAATCAGGGAACCACTAAGACCATCCCCACCAACACTGACAGGGCAAACCACCAGTATAAAAAATGAGAGCAAACCTCACTCCTTCTAGCACTGATGATGTTACCTAGTTTGGTAATGAAATGTCTGCAAGAAAACAACCAAGCTCAGAGAGCACCAAGGACCACACAGCTTTATGGTATATTTTCCCCATTTCAGGATGTAAACATAATCTGACAGCAACATCTGCCATCCCATTGATTGTCAGGATGAATTCAGCTGATCTGGCTAACTAGGTGAGTATCTCCTACTTTGCTCACCACTCCTTGTGTATCCCACCCAAAGATGAATGCTTAGTGGAAGAGAGTAACCATCCCATGTAGGAGTATACCAATTTTCAGTCAAGGGTATACGATAGCTGCATTCCCCTGGGAGATTCCCCAAACCTGCTCAAGGATATTCTCTTTCTGTTCATTTTGTTTGTTTTTTAAGGCTTAGTACTGGTTTTAATTGTAAGTTTTAAATTGGTAAGTTTTACTGTTTATTGGTAACAGTAAGTTTTAAATTGGGACAGCCTTATAAATCAAAATCATAAACAAACAAATAGAATAGAATTCTTTATTTATTGGCCAAGTGTGATTGGACACACAAGGAATTTGTCTTTGGTGCATATGCTCTCAGTGTACATAAAAGAAAGGATACATTTGTCAAGAATCATGAGGTACAACACTTAATGATTGTCATAGGGTACAAATAAGCAATCAGGAAACAATCAAATTAATATAAATCGTAAGGATACAAGCAACAAGTTACAGTCATACAGTCATAAGTGGGAGGAGATGGGTGATAGGAACAATGAGAAGACTAATAGTAATAGTAATGCAGCCTTGGTGAATAGTTTGACAGTGGTGAGGGAATTATTTGTTTAGCAGAGTGATGGCGTTTGGGAAAAAACTCTTCTTGTGTCTAGTTGTCTTGGTGTGCAGTGCTCTATAGCGTCGTTTTGAGGGTAGGAGTTGAAACAATTTATGTCCAGGATGCAAGGGGTCAGTGAATATTTTCACTGAAACAAACACTGTTTGTTTCAAAGGTTCAGGTCAGTTAGAATTAATAATCAATTTGAATTGCCAAATTTATTTAAGTAATCATTTCAATAAAAGTATTCACATACTTTAATATACACACGCTTTAATAAAAGTACATAAAGCCCACTGAATTGCCACTTCAGTTCAAAAGCACCTGATTTGATTCTACACCCACTGAATCAATTCAGTAATTGGATTTGAAGGGATATTTCATTTGAATCAGTGTTTCCATTCAAACATCATACAGTTGCTTTCATTTTGCATTATGTCATAAGTTTTAATACGTTAATAACTTCTACTATTCTACTGATGCTCATTATGTGTCCATTCAATATGACTGGTTCAATTCAGTCACAAATGAACAATTAAAAATATCAAGAATTTTGGCACATAAGTGATGAATATCCACTATTAAGAAAGACTGGTTTCAATTAGTCTAAGTTAGGGTTTTTCATGAACCTCATAGCAGCCTCAGTCAAGATGTAGATTGAGGGCTCCTTTGCAGAGCAGGAGCTGGTACTTTCCAAATGTTAGATGCAGCAGAGTCACATGAAAGGGCCTGCTTTCACCCCAGGTGATAGTCTTCCTCGTAGGCACAGATTCATAGAAAGTTTTTTACAAGCTCTTATTGTGGAGCTATAACACCACCTCAGTTTTTCATTGGGGAACATCAAGATGGAGTGTTTTGTTTTTTTTAAACTGAGATGCTGCCTCATGTCAAATTGCTGCTTTGATAGGATTGGAAGCAGTTCTGTGAAGCAATGGAACTTTTCACAAGCCTACAAAAACTGATTCAAGATATTGAGAATGCACAACATTATACAAAAGAGATTAGTATTTAAAGAATTTCCAGACAGCTATATACTTTAAAATAAATAGTTCTCTTCCATAATTACTTCATTCATATTCCATTCTGGTTTGAAACTTCTTTATGAATATCTTCATTTATAAATATTTGTATATGTTCAATTAATCTTTATTAATTGACTGAACTGAACACTAAGAAGTTCAGTTATGTGTTCACTCAGCATCAATAATTGGAATTGTCCATGGCTTTTTCAGCTGTTAATTGCCTAGAAGTGCAGAAATGCAGAGATAGTAACAGCATTTATACTAACACTGGGATGCACATATCCGTCTTGTTTTCTCTTTCTATTTCAGACTCCAAGTGTAGTTTTGTGGATGAATACCACATATTTTTGGCACCTATGGGCCATGGAAAATAAGTCAATGCTGCTGTTTTCAGTATGAGTTCATAATTCATTTTTTGAGCACTTTTACTTTTGTGGTTCATAGGGTGTTTTTGAATGTTAATGGATTTTCCCTTGGCTTGTCTGTTTATTTAGCCCATGATTGAATCAGTGAATAACTCAGAATAGAATAGAACAGAATTCTTTATTGGCCAAATGTGATTGGACACACAAGGAATTTGTCTCCGGTACATAAGCTCTCAGTGTACATACAAGCAGCAAGTGATAAATCATGATCATAAAATACAATAATCATAAATCATAAGATACAAACTCAGTGATAGCCATAGGATACTAAATAAGCAAACAACATAAATCATAATAGGATACTAAATAAAGGCAATCAACATAAATCATGAGATACAAACAACAAAGTTATAGTCATAAGAAGCTAAGGAAATAGGTAATAGGAAAGATGAAAAGATGAGAAGGATAATAGATACCGGTAGCCCTACTACAGTAGATGGTTTTATATCCTAGGGCATAGACAATGTTGTGGGAATTAGTTGTTTAGCAAAGTGATAGCATGAGGGGGAAAACTGTCTTTGTGTCTGCTTGTTTTGGCATGCAATGTCCTATAGCATCGAATTGAAGGAAGAAGTTGAAACAGTTATGTCCAGGATGTGAGGGGTCTGTAGATATTTTCACAGCCCTTTTTCTGGCTTGTGCAGTACACAGGTCCTCAGTGGAATGCAGGCTGCTTGCAGTTATTTTTTCTGTAGTCCTAACTATCCATTGGAGCAGGGGTGGGTTCCAATTTTTTTTTACTACCACTCTGTGGGCGTGGCTTAATTTTGTGGGAGTGGCTTGATGGCCATGTGACTGGGTGGGAGTGGCTTGACGACCATGTGACTGGGTGGGAGTGGCTTGGCGGTCGTGTGACCGGGTGGGAGTGGCCAACTTGTAAAATGTGGTGAAAAAGTGACATGACCATTTTTCACACTTAACGACCGTCGGTCGTTAAGTGTG
>QLTV01000419.1:2712893-2746124 GCA_003457575.1 Thermophis baileyi
TCGCGGCCCGCTGGTGATGTCATGATGTCACGGATCCGCCGCCATCTTTTTTTTTGAATTTTTTTTAATTGATTATTTTTTGAATTTTTCCCCAGGTTTTTTTTTCTTCTGTGCATGCGCAGAAGCCGAGTCCCCGGCACTGTGCATGCATCGCCATCTTGTTTTCGGCTTTTTTTGGGGGGGGGGTTGTTTTTTTTGTACTGCGCATGCGCGTGCGTGTGAAGCGTGCGCGGCCGCGTGGCGCGGGAGGAAGCGAACTGGCAGGAGGTAAGTTAGAACCCACCCCTGCCCCCAAAGTAATAGGCCACAAGATCCCAAAATGCAGGTGATGCAGCTTGTCTCTTACTCTCCTATAGAGCTTAGAAAAGCAATGTGGTTTTTATTCCAATATGGTAATAGAATAGGCTGATATTTAACCGTCAAAACTCTAAAGTCATGATCTTTACCAAAAGGATAAAAAAAGATGGGATATAGAAGGAATTTTATTTATTTTATTAAAAAAATAAATCAATATCTTTACATAATTGGCAGGGGCAAACCAGAACAAGCAGTCTTAAAACTTTTCCAAACTAAGTTTGGCTCAAGTATTGTACGGCGTTCCGATAGGTTTCTATATTGGGGAATATAGATGCTCAAGCCAAATTATGAAGTGCTTACTTGTTCCACCTAGAGGGATAAGTAGTGCTCTTCCCTGGTTCAAAACAAGCAGGCCTAAAATATTGGTTAGTAAAGGAGAATAATGTTAAACTAGTGCCAAACAGGCTTTTCTGCAAAAATTAAATGACACTGAGTTTCAGGCAGAAATAAGCACATTGGACCAGAGAAAACAGACCTGGGTGACAAAGGAGCAGGTAGCTATCGCTCCTTACTTATATTTCCCAAGTTAAGAAAAAAAACTTTTTCCCCAGGGCTAGATATATTATTTTAACCTTGGCATTATTAATGGAAAGTTATTCTAAGACCCCTTAAGACAAATGTGCCTGCCCATGTGGTATTGGGGATATCAAAGTCATTTATTATGTGTTATTTTACTATAGATATAGTAAATCTATAATACCTGTATCTTATCTCTGTTTCATCAGTAGCCTGGAACAAAAGAAAACATTTGTATGGTTTCACTGTTTTCTGGTTTTTGAACTCTCAAGTTGGGACTGTAGCAAAATATTGTGCAACAGCAATGAAAATGAAGCACCAGTTGATGCAAATATTTCCATAGATATAACTCAGTTTAGTTGCTGATTACCTTAATCCTAAACCTAACCTATTTGACATTTGATTTTATTCTATTGGTTTTAAATTGTTTGGTAGATCTCTGGCCTTAGCTATAATAAAATATGTATATGTAATTGATTTTTGAGCCATGCTGCAATTTGTTTTGTGGCCAAATTTCTATACAATGGTAATGGCATTTAAGGAGAAGTTCAAAACAAAACAAAATAAAACACAAAACAAAAAGCAATTCTTTTGAATTCTAACTGTTCTGTCTTCTAAAATACTAACAATACCTCCCACCTTTCAATTTTAACAGGGAGAGATGCAATTTCCATATTTATGTAGGAAAAGTCAGAGCAGGAATGTAGGACGGAGGAATTCTACTGGCCAGCAATACATCTAAAAAGACATTAGTATCTTGGTGGATCATGAGTTGAACATGAGCGAATAGTGTGATAATAGTTGAAAAGAAACATTTCGAAATGCTATCCCAGACCACATCAATGGAAGTAAAGTTTTGAACTTAAAAAAAAATCATTATTTATCTGTATTCCGTTCTAGCTAAATTTCATCTCAGATATGGGGTCCAATTCTGGGCACTCAGTTATAGAAAGAATTCATACAAATGAAAGCATATCCAGAGGAGAGAAAGCAAATTAATAAGAAGTCTGGAAGGAAAAGCTTATGAGAATGATTGGAAGTGTTTGGTATGTTCAACTTAGAGAAGAGAATAAGATTGCCAGGAGACATGATAAAATGGGTTTAAATAACAAAGAAGTAAATTTTGGTTAGATATCAGAAAAATCTCTTGAGACTAACAATGGAACAGACTGCCACAGGAGGCAGGAGGCTCTCTTTCACTGAATATATTTAATGGCCATCATATTAGTCATTCTTTACTAATAGCTTCCTATACTAGAGAGGAGCTGGGCTAAGTGAACTTCAGGATTTCTTTCAATGCTTATATTTATTTATTTATTTATTTATTTATTTATTTATTTGTCAAACATGTACAAGATAGCAGGTATAGGTATAAACATAAACATAATCAAAGTGAATACAGATAGATGAAGACAATAGGACAGTAGGACAGGGACGGTAGGCAGGTAGGCACGAAACCACAGAGTCAGGTAGTGAATTCCAGGCATTGATCACTCTGTTGCTGAAGTCGTATTTTCTGCAGTCGAGTTTGGAGCGGTTTACATTAAGTTTGTATCTATTGTGTGCTCGTGTATTGTTGTGGTTGAAGCTGAAGTAGTCATTGACAGGTAGGACATTGTGGCAGATAATTTTATGAACTACATTTAGATCGGTTCTAAGGCGACGTAGTTCTAAGTTGTCATATTCTATGATTGCATGACTGCATATCATAAAAAAAAATATGTGTGCCTTGAAATGTCAATAATTTTTTTAAAAAGCAAAAAGATGGAAGAAATCAGTCAATTCTCAGCTAAAAATCCTGCTAGAGTTCGGGACTGCAAGCCTATTTTGTTGATAAGCGCTTTCTTAGTCAAAACACTGACAGAAGGAACTTTTCTTCGGAACTGTCCCAGCTCTTGCTGCAACGAATATCTGAGTCAACAGTCATTATGAACCCATTGTTCGTTTTTTAAATATTTTTTCAGGTCCCAGTGAGATTATAAATCTGAATTACTACAATTTAGACCTGAAACAGCAATTTAGTCTTCATTTTCTATCATACGGGACAGAATGAAAGTGGTGTGTTTCTAATTCCTGGCATAGCATTTCCCTCAGGAGAAAGTGGGCTACATGTCCAGTTTAATTTTTCTAAATCGAATGGTGATGTAGTTCCATCTCCTCTTCCTTTCGAAGCAATAAATGTCTCAGGCCAGCCCTGTGGGTATAAAGCAGCACAGTCTTTGCTGGGTTTTGCCTTTTAGGAAGCATCAAGCATTCATTTAGCTTCATTGCCAATTTAATGGGAGAATTGTTAATGCACTACTACAGCATCCTATTAGCAATGATAAAGCTGTGGACCAGTCAGTGAAAAGCAGAAACCAGAAGCCTATGCAAGCTTTTTTGAATTGTCTAGTAGAAATGTAGGCTATACGTGTAAAATAACGCTATATGCTATTATTGTTATTAGTTACAGTTATATGGGTTTTTATATTATTGTTCTTTGCTCTGTGTTTGATTTTGTACAGCATCTAGAGTCTCCAAAATAAAGCAGTTTATAAATTTGATAAGCAGCCAATAAATAGGATGAGATTGAATTCTGTTATTGTAACTTGCCACTAGATAGCAGCAGAACATCAGGGTTTAAATACTTCAAAACTGCGGCTCTCCTAACTGTGAGATTAGAGGGAAGGTGATATAATGGAGAAATGTGTGAAATGATGATATGATGTGATGTGATATGATGACATATACATCCGGACACATATACATACATGCACACATAAGAAAGTATAAAATGGCTTCTCTCTCTCTCTCTCTCTCTCTCTCTCTCTCTCTCTCTCTCTCTCTCCCTCTCCCCCCTCCCTCCCTCCCTCTCTTTCCATCTCTCTTTCTCTCTCTCCATCTCTCTCTCTCCATCTCTCTCTCTCCATCTCTCTCTCTCTCTCTCTCTCACACACACACACACACACACACACACACACACTCACACACACACACACACCAGAAATAGAAATACTATTTTTCCCAGATACTTTTTTTCACAATTGCAACAGGTACTTGCTGATGAGATGAGAACGCTTTGCGCATGCGCAGACGGTAAAAGAACCCAAATGGTGGCGTCCGGGCGGGTGGGCGACGCCTCGCGCTGCCGTCGCTACCGCCTCTCCGACGACTGGCAGGCACGCCCGAACCAGGAGCATTTCACCCCTGGTGTGTGTGTGTGTGTGTGTGTGTGTGTGTGTGTGTGTGTGTGTGTGTGTGTGATTTATCCATAATTAAGTTTTTAGGAATAGGAGACATTAAAAAATCTGATTAAATTAGGTTATTTCCACCAAAATTTACCAAATGTATCATGTGTAGATCCCCCTTATTTTCACAACTTTGGAAATATCTTCTCTCTCTGCTACATTTGTTTATACATCTTAGTGAATAATTAAATGTTAATTCTCAGTAGATTTTAGATGACTATGTTTGAATGATTACATTATTTTTCAACAGTTATTAAAAGCACGTATAGTACTCTATAGCTCTGTATGGTTATTGAACACAGATGTGTGTCAGTTTTTTAAAACTCTTCTTATTTTATTTGAAAAAAAGCAATTTCACCACCCAAGGACATATTATGCTTCCTTATGAGAAAACAAAAGTTATTCAAAACAACATCATAAATCAAAGGAAAAAGAAAAGAACAGCTAGAGTCTAGCAAGGGGTTAAAATAAGTCAACATTCAGCCAGCTGATAAACTTTTAAAGATAAAAAGCAGGGTTGAACAGAAAATTCAAAAACTGAAGTTAAAACCCAGGTATGCTTAAGAAAACGAACTGCCAAAAGGAAGATAGATGACCAGTGACTTTCTGACTGCTCCCAAAGGGAACTGGAATGTTCAAGAAACCCCTTCCCAGATGGGTCTACAGCAGGGATGTAAAACTCACGGCCCGTGGGTCGGATGCGTCACCCCCACCCCCGGTTTAGCGAAGGGGGAAAAAGTCATGATATGTCACGTGATGACAATGTGACGCCGTGAGTTTGACACCCCTGCTGTACAGCCATCCAAAAACCATCTTGGGTCATTCCTAAGTGCTCCCATTCAAATCTAGGAAGCAACAATGCCAGAGAACCAGCTTTGCCAGCAAAATCAGCAGATCATTGGCAAGAGAGAAAAAAATCTCTTCCTGTTCAGCAGCCATCTTGGGGAAGAGCTCCTCAGTTATGGGTCAGATTTGACTGAATCTAAAACTGGTTGTGGAATTGGGCTGATTCCAGAAGATCCAGATAATGTTCAAATTGAAGTCAGAGTCAGGTACAGCAAACCTGAATCACACAGAGCTTAATTCAGCATTTGGGAGAGGACATAGAGAGAGATACTGAGTATATACATTGATGTGCTTATTACCAAGTCAGCCATATAAGAAAAATACCACGGGGATTTAAGAACAGAAAGAAAGGAGAAGGTGTAATTTACTACAGACAACTTTAGCTTCTAATCACTGGAAAATATTTTTATCAGAACTCTGCAATCATGGTGTTCTAATAGGAAAGATTGTCGTTTTACATTTGGATTAGAGGGAGAGAGCAGGAAAGTGATTGCATCATCAGGCTGCACAAAAAGTTCTTGCTTAATGGAACATGACTCCAGTCCCTTATGGAAGAAATACAGTCGTTTCCTATTGTTGACACCAGAATCCAGCAAGTTGGGAGTAATAGTAATGACTGCCAGGCCATGGATGGACAGTTCCCATAAAACTAGATCTTAAAAGTAAATTATAAAACTCTTTGCTGTTTTCCCATTTCTGGAACAAGCAGCAAGAATATAGTCAGTAGCAAAATTAGTGTTGGCAACAAAGGAGGTTATTATTGATTGATTCCTTCAAACAGCATAAGGAAACTGAGGATTCCAAAAGTAAACAACAAAGGAGTACTTGTACTCTAGAAGGTCTATACTACACAGAGCAGACTCCAAAATTCTGGCTAAGTTATGCTGTTTTTGCTTATAGCTTAAGATACATTCAAACATTTTCTAAGCATTGAGGAGCTGAAGAAAATTCAGCTGGATTTTCCTGAAGAAATTTTCCTGAAGAAAAGCGCCTAATTTGGAGGGGGGGGAATCAACAAGCCTGTCCCCTCCCCTCCAGCTTTTTTCTGTTTTTGTTACTGAAAAAATATGAGTTTCTTGGGAGAGAGAGGAGGTTAAGCAAGGAAAAGGTTTTGAAAAGCTCTTCCTAAAGCTGCTGTCTTGCATTCTGGCAGCTGATTTCCACAAAGCCTAGCAAGAGCCAGGAGAAGTTTGCAGTCTCCCAAGAACTAGCTGATTGGGGCAGAAAGCTCTAAAAGCAGCTGCCATTTCCTCAAGGAATTGTCAGAGTGCTTAAAATGGCAGCTGCTTCCAGGAGGCATAGAGAGTAGCAGGCCCTAGTGCTGCGGGGTTCCAGTGGGACTGGATGGAGGGAAAGATGTGGTGAGGGTGCTGCAACAACCCTGTGGTTAGTCATAAGGGCAAAAGACTGAAGGGATGCTGCAGCCACCTTCATTTATATTACCTTAATTTTGAAATTGGGTGGTATGCAGCTTTTGAGGGTCTGTCATAACTTCAGACACCCCTTAAGTGACCTAGAGTATCATATCTTGAGGACTACCTGTATAAAAAAGACACACAAAACAGGAGAGGATGGATGAATCACAGTAAGTGAACCATGTCCACTGGGACCCTCCAGGCTTGATAACATAGCCGGGTCATTGTGCGAGTCCAACAAAGAAAAGAATACTCGCTTGTAGCTCAGAATTGATCTCCTGTACTGTATTAAATTTATGGCTCTGTCAAATTTGATTCAAGATGTAGTGTTTACTGTATTTATGACCCTCTTTTTCAATGAAGCTCAAGGTAGTATACACAAATTATCTGAGCAACTCTGTGACTTGATCACCTCAGACCTCCTTAGCTTTAACAAAGCTGTAGGAACACAGCTTTAGACCATTGCCCAAACAGATGCTTGGCTTTTTGACTTTGCCTGAATTAATCCCTTTAAAGTTACACAGCTTTATTTGTTGTTTTCTCCTCCACCAAATCCATAACACCATATTTGGAAGCACATTGCAGGCTACTTCTCTTAATGATTTTTGTGACCCGGAATGCTTTTGGCATTAAGGGGGTCAGTTAGACCTCCTAACAGCAGAGCCAATTTTGTAGCGAAAGGAAATAAAAAAGAAGCAAAATCTGGAAACCTAGTTTCTACTGCCTCATATCAAAATAATCATATTTTGATTATTCTTTTATTGAGATTGGTCTATACTGTAGTAGGCAGAAATTTGCTATAGTGTTAGTTATGAGATTTTGAGACAGAAAATCCCTTCTGTTTACCATTTTGATACACTAACACTTAGTGACCAGATATGTAGAAATTAATGCTGAGGCCAAGATTTCCAGGAGAGCAAGGGGACACAATTATATAACAAAGAGAAAGCAAGGTTTAATTTCATTAGCCTGTTTCTTTCCAAAGTGTCAGTGAAATCAATATATAGATGTTCAATTTTTCCATCCTAGAAAAAAACTAGTGTCACATAAGCTAACAGTTACTTCATCAGAAGGTATATTTGGTTTCACTGCATTCTTTCACTGCTGAAAAACATGTATGTGAACATCATTTGAACATCTGTTGGAAAATTGGTCACCTCCTGCATCAGAAACTGAATGAAGGAGCATTTGGACCTCTGGAATCCCTTATTATATTGAATGCCACCTAGCCTCTAAACAGTAAAATGGATTGGAGAGGATGTAGGTGACTCACAAAAATGAATCTTGCAAAGGAATATTGGTAACAAATAGCAATAGCACTTAGACTTATATACCGCTTCATAGTGCTTTACAGCCCTCTCTAAGCGGTTCACAGAGTCAGCATATTGCCCCCAACAATCTGGGTCCTCATTTTACCCACCTC
Source organism: Thermophis baileyi (assembly GCA_003457575.1). NCBI lineage: Eukaryota > Metazoa > Chordata > Lepidosauria > Squamata > Dipsadidae > Thermophis > Thermophis baileyi. Next base: position 2,720,678 of record QLTV01000419.1, read on the forward strand.
GGAAGGATGGAAGGCTGAGTCAACCTTGAGCTGGGGAGATTTGAACCGCCGAACTGCAGCTAGCAGTCAGCTGAAGTAGCCTGCAGTGCTGCACTCTAACCACTGTACCACCTCGGCTCTTAGAGGAGATGAAAAGCAAATGATATCAGGGCAAGAAAGCATTAGGAAGATTTTGCTTAGATTCATCACTGTATGTTATGATACCCATTTGACCATGAAACCCTGTTGTTTAATGCTGCTGCTAACAGCACCGGCCAGTGCTCATCTATCTCATAGATATCACTCCCAAATCACTTGTACCTTTTCAACAGACAAAAATGCTTAAGTATCAGTGAGATTGAATAAGATTCAAAAGGGGTAACAAATTTAGGAGGAGAGAATGAAAATAACAAAATGGAAAAGCTGAGATTTCAGAAAGTCCTTCCTGTAACAAAACGTAGTCATAGTTTCAAAGTCTGTTCCATGTTATTCTGTCTTGTAAAATCCATGTTATTAAGGAGAAGTGGCGCAAGGCTGGAAAAGTTCTGACTAGAGCTGTAGATTTAAATTGTTTTGTGATTGCATGCAAGTATGTCTGAGGGTCTGCATTTATAAGGAGAAAAGAGGTATCCCTAAGGTCCACTTAGAAACACAAGCACATAATTTCACTTTGGTATGACTAAAGGTCCTTCATACATCTGTTAAGCAACTCCTTTTCATGTTTTACAACCTCCTTACGTGTAGTATTAATATAGGAGATTTCTCTGAGACGTTTTGAACACAAAACATAACAAAACATGGTAGATGCTCTGTGCAGGATCAATAGGAAGTAAAATAATTTAGGCTCAATTGAATTCTTAATATAGACCTGTTGCGTTACTGGGTTGAATTGAAGCTCCTGAATTATCTTTCCATTGAATGTTCCATCGTTCTTGTTGTGGGTTTTTTTTTTTTTTGAGTCTGGCATTTTAGTGCAAACAGAGTAAGTTAAGAAATAAAACCAAAGATAAGAAAGGTTTTTGATATTTCCCCCCACTGTGGTCTACATTATAAAGAGACACAGAATTGGCAGGCACTATGTGGGATTTGCCTAAACAGTGCTTAAAAAGGAGAAGGTGGGGAAAATAAATGCTTACAGATGTTTTAGATGGCCTAAATTTAGTGCTTCTTCCTCTCTTTCCTCAACTTGGACAGTAGCTAATAGCATGCATGGTTACACTACATCAGCATTTTGGACGCCAGTTATAAATCTTATCAACACCTACTCTGGCATCCAACAGCTTCTAAACTGATTAAAAATGGCAGCTGTTGGTATTTGGGCAAAGTGTACCATTTTCCTTCTCACACAAATAGGTGCTTTCACACTTCATTGAATTAGTGGCTGTTGCTTGATGGCTGAGCTCCAAGTCTGAAGAGCCCTTGATGGATTAGATACTAACAGAAACAGTGCTGACCAACAGGTCCTGAGTTTTATTGTAAATTCTTCTGTTCTCTAGTTTTTTGTATTTCTCACCTTTAATGCCTGATGCGACCTGTAATCTTTTCTCAGTCCCAAACTGTGCGAAGTTTGTTAGGCTGCCCATGATTCCATTACGGTTGTTTATTATTCACAGCAGAATAGGACCCAGACAGCAAATTGCTTTGTTGATTTTGTGAAGAGAATCGATTCTCATATTCTTAGTATACCTGACATATTATTTGTCATTGAAAGATTCCACTTTGGCTGTTAGTAAGAAAGAGTGTTAAGCAGGTTGGGGCAGCACTTTACATTTAGTCTTTAATCTGTAATTTGCTCCACTATAAACTTCTTCAAACAAATCTTTCCTGAAGTTAGATAATCAAAGAAATGAAGTGGTAAGGGCAGTCAGTCTGTCAAAGTAAGGATGGGAGAACTGCAAAACAGTGATTTCATGTAATGTGTTTTCTCTGGGATTAGTAATTAATAAAATTCTGTTTCAATTATACTGCTCTAACGAACTACAGGAAATCTGTGTAATCAACTAACTGCTGATCACTTTCTTAGGAAGGAACAGAGGTGGGTTTCAGCAGGTTCTGACCAGTTCTGGAGAACTGGTAGTGGAAATGTTGAGTAGTTCAGAGAACTGGTAGCGGAAATTTTGAATAGTTCGGAGAACCGGTAAATACCACCTCTGACTGGCCCCACCCCCATCTATTCTCTGCCTCCCGAGTCCCACCTGATCGGGAGGAAATGGGGATTTTGCAGTAACCTTCCCCTGGAGTGGGGAGGGAATGGAGATTTTACAATATCCTTCCCCTGCCACGCCCACCAAGCCACGCCCACCAAGCCACACCACGCCCACCAAACCACGCCCACAGAACCAGTAGTAAAAAAATTTGAATCCCACCACAGGGAAGGAAGTGTTTCTCTTGTAATTAATCTTAGAGTCTATTAATCTTAAACCAGTCAAGAAATGATCTTGTCCTACCTTCAGGCAAAGAGAATGATCCAAATTACTTGCATGTTGCAGCCCTCAGGGGAATCCTTAATAAGTCATAGGCTGAGAAACATCAAGGGTAAGGAATTTGCAGCCATTGAACTTCATGCTCTGCCATCTTTTTTCTAGCTTCTGGAATCTTCTAAGATAGTGTCATTGCATTATGCTGTTGTGTATAGTCTATTAAATTGCAGACGGGTTTAAGCAAAGAAAAACAAAACTTGCAAACTCAAGACAATATGATCTGAAAATTCAATCTATATTTCCTCTGAAGAATAACCATATCACCATCATGATGGTAATGGTCAAAATGACCTATAAAAAAGTTATTTCCTAGATCCAAAAAAGATTGCTAGCTTCCAAGGCAGTCTAACCAAATTGTATTCTTAAGCCAAATTCAGAGTACCTGGCATTATCTTTTTTTTTTTTTACAATTGGGATATTTATTCCTGGGAATTGTAGGTTTTTGTTTTTAAAAAAAGCTTATGTAATTTGAAGTACATTTTCCATTTTTAAATTTCAATGGCTTTTCAGTTAACACTGAATTGTAAGCCATTGACTGAGATGGGCGGCCATAGAAATTGATTGATTGATTGAATGAATGAATGAATGAATACTCTATTTTTACAAATGAATAATCTCCAACTGGCCAAAGGCTTTATCAAATTGATATATGAAGGTTTAGACAATCACAAAGATAGTTTGATGAACGATTATCAAAGTATTTCTCCATTGTTTTCTATGAAAGGGATAGTTATGTACTATCCCTAGATAGTTATAAATAGTAAACAAGGGCATATAGGGGAAAACCATTTCTATTCAGATGATTTCCAGTTTTTTTAGGTAGACAAAATCTGTGTAGGCAATACAAAGTAGATAGCAGGTAAGGATAAGGTGAGATGCTAGCATGGAGCAAAGCATGTCGATATATTTGTATACTATAAAAAAATAGCAATAAATGAATTTTATTGAGAAATTACTAGGTTGATGTCAGTTCTGATTGGTATGGTTTTTCCCATTTCAGCCTCTCCTACCGGTAGATGCTGTAAGGTCTGGTCTATATACACAGTTAAAATGTCAACATGGATTGAGGAATATCAGTAGCATTTTGCATCAATAGCAAAGTACAAATATTCTATATGTGTATATATAGAGGCATTCTAGAATATAAGCAGCCCTAAAGTAAAAACTGGAAGCAATTCAGATATTGGTGAAATTCTTCTGAGAGGTTCAGACAACAGTCAATACTTTCTTAAGCAGAAAAGGAGCAGCCAATACCTTTCTTTGGACTCATGGCTCTACTCACTGTTTTGCCACCAGAGAATCCAATATACCTGGTGAGCTAAAGAAAATAAGAGGAAGTAGAAAACTAAAGTAAATTGATGTGGAAAGGTGGAGATTTTCTGTTAATGGGACTTGCCATAGTATGGTAGCTACCTGGCTAGCCTAACATTATCATATAATAACTGAATCATAGAGTTGGAAGGGACCTTTGAGGTGTTTGATCTAACCCCCTACACAGAATAAGGATTCTCACCCCAGACAAATGCTGTCCAATAGTTGCTTAAAAACATCCAGTTGATAAAGCACCCAGGACTCCAGCAGGCAGGTTGTTCCATTACTCAGTAACTCTTGTGGTCAGAAAATTCCTCCTTATTTCAAGTTTGGATCTCTCCTGAAGCCTTGGGAATTCCTGCTATAAACACTTAATTCTATAAAACATTATAGAGATTAACAGATCATAAAGCTGTGGGTTGTACTCTGTGCACAGAAGATTAACACAAAGACATAAAGACAACTGATGCATATACAACACAAGCATGGACTATCTCATTGGGTCAAGTGTAGCGCTCCCTCTTTGTTTCTTATTATATATAAATGGTTTTCCAATCCATAAAACATTTCATAATGATAGTCTAGTTATTGATCACAGATCCACATTTGTGGATTCCATGATCATCCTGTGCACATGATCAAATGGACAGTGTCCCATGTAAATGCTGGTTCAAAATCCCAGTACTATTAATTTGGTGCTTGGGACCAATTGGTGCATTGCTTATATTTATCATGCTCCCACATTTTATCATGTCTTGGACATACAAGCTTCTGGTGTGTAAAAACTGATTAGCTGGATGGATATATTTATTTAATAGATAGAGAGGAATGGGAACCTGTGGTCTTCCAGATGTTGCTAAGCAACAGCTTCCAGCTTCTTTTATCGCTGGCCCATAGGTTTTCCACTTCTGATAGATAATAACAGAAACAGCAACTAGCAAATGATGAAATAAGAAAAATTAAGGAAGGAAGATTTTGCAGAGAAGATTCAAAATCATAAAATAGAAAAAGGTATGATCTTTTTCTGCTTTTCTAAACAGTCCATATTAACTAGGTGCTTTATTTTTTATTTATTTATTTATTCATTCATTTATTTATTAGTTTTAGATGCTGCCCAACTTGAAAATTGTCCTCAGGATTACAAACTCAAAAGGAAACATACAGAAGGAGAGTGGAAAAGAATGGTAAAGGTGGAAGATTAGGTTTCACATCAACGATGAATATGATCGTTATAGTGAATTGCTTAAGAGGCATTTAAGTCTGATTTCAACACAGTCATTCTCCACTTATTCTTAACTTTTGGGAATGCAGCAATTTCTCCCCTGATGGTTATTTATTCATGCTAGAAATGTACTTTCAATAAATAAGATATCTGCTGCAGAGAGCTAAATATTGCTTTAAACCAAGAGCCAGGTTTCATCTCCACCTGACCCGAGCAATTTTTACAGGATTCTCACAGTGCTGCAAACAAAGCAACTGGTCTGCCATCATTGATCTTTATAAGAATGCCTCTGGATCCCACATAATTAGTCTTAGGAACTAAATAAAAATGGTGGGGAGGTAGGACACATTATTTTGGAATTGCCCACCACCACCAAAAAAGTAAGCTTAGGGATAGAAAGCATCCCACCAAATAAAAGTAATCTCATCCAAATGAAGTGTGAATGGATGATAGCACTACAGGCTGTGAACATCTGAAATGTCTCTATTGTCCTCAACAGGTCATCTGCTCTGGTCTAAAGTGAACAGATATTATGTTCTAGGTATAGATACAATAGCAATAGCAATAGCACTTAGACTTATATACTGCTTTATAGTGCTTTACAGCCCTCTCTAAGCGGTTCACAGAGTCAGCATATTGCCCCCAACAATCTGGGTCCTCATTTTACCCACCTCGGAAGGATGGAAGGCTGAGTCAACCTTGAGCAGCCCTTCTTGGAGATGCTGGGGATAAAACCTTGGCTTTTTGCATGTGGAGCATGTGCTCTGCTGTTGAGTTTTAATCTGTGCCTCAGCAGTACAGGACAATTCTTAGCAGATGTTCGTTAAATATATAGTCATGTATAATGATTAGTGAAGAATGATTGTAGCATTCAGACATGATACCAAAAGTGTGAGGAAGATTCAAATATATTTTTATCTCATAAATGAAAGGCCCCAATATATATCTCTGCACCGATCCTGGGATATGTTCCTGTGCAGAAATGCAAAACCTGGACAATGAATGCAGTATGGCACATCAGCTTATATGCTTTCCTACAAGTCAAGGCAAATTAATTGCATGTTTCATGCCAAAGCTGCCAGATCTATTGGAATGTCTGAGTCACTCCTTATAATAGAGTTTAAAATAACGTGACTTAGTGGCTGAGTCTAGAAAAACCGAAATTCATTATAGGATATTTTTTTATTTTATTTTACTTCATTTCGCCCCATGCCTTGGAGGTTTAGAGGTTCATCTGTGCACTATTTTTCCAAATAGGAAGACAACCAGAATAAATGCATATTGGAAGTAATAAAAGCCATTTTGTACCCAAACTGAGTACAAATTAACAATTACTAGTGCTGTCTAATGCCTTTCTGCCCAAACATTTTCATTTAACAGCCATTCTTTTATCTTTAATGCTCCAGTTACTTTTTCTCTTCAAGATATTTATTGTAAAGCTGCTCCTTTTTTTTTTTTTTAATTTTATATATTGTTTAAAAGGTTTTATTCTTTTTGTTGTTTAGGTGTTTGATCAGCAGGAGGAAAAGATTTCATCCTGCTTGCTGTGCAGAGAGTGGAGGAAAAATGAGAAAAAAAGGAGAAACTAATTTTAGTCTCATGTACAGGCAATGTTCTCCTACATCCTTAGAGAGAAATAGGTTCTGGGACCATGTTTGCCTCTGTATACATTACGGACTACTCTGTTATCACTTAAAATAGAGCACCATTGCCTGAAATGGTGCTAGAATTGCCACAGTTTGATTTCTGAACCTTCAATACCAAAATGGAACTAAGCTGCAGAGCCAGCAAAGCTATCCATCTTCAATCAAGCTCAACTGCTCAAGACTTCTTGAACAATTTCATGTAATTTATTGAGGAGATTTTCTATTGCCTTCTTCCAGGATATATTTTTCAAATTCCTGGTCTAATTTACAGCTTTTGTAATTTCTGGAGGTTTCCCATCTAAATATTACTGAGATCTGATTCTGCTGCATTTTCTGACATCAACCATGTTTGGTTAGTTGCTGTCACTCTGTTAGATGTGCTGCTATTTTATAGTACAGATGCTAGTCAGAGTCTACAGCATCACTCCTGTTGAATTGATTTCTCAATTTTATTTTATTTTTTCTTCTGCTCTCTGAAATTTGAAATAAACAGTAGGCAATGTGTAGGAATTTTTAAAATGACTTGCCTCTTATTTTCTCTCCTCATTCTTTTTCCTTTTGCCTGAACTTGGCTTGACCTTTTGCTGATTGTAACAATGCCTCCGGTATACTTATTATTACCTCCATTATTGAAGGAGGAATCATTCTGATCCTATTAAACTATTTTTATTTTCTGCTTCAGAATTATATTCATTGACTATCTCCTTTTGTCTTCTGCTTGGCTTGTTCTGTTTGTGATGGAGAACCAGCTACAACCATTTATCCAAGAAATGCATATAAATCTCCTTTAGATGCTGTGCTATTTTAAGTAAGGGATACATTCTGTTCTTACTTTCTCATGAGTAAATACAGTTAACTGCTTTCACCGATAACATTGAATCCAATGTTTTAAATTTTATTTTCCTGTTTAATATGGACTAGTCACTAGCAGGGGAAAAAGGAAGAGGCACCATAGTTTACAAGAACTAGTTGAGATGCAAAATAATCATATCACTAATTCCAGTGGAAGTGAATCTGGATTTGCACTCTTTCTGAATTTCAGTGTGGGTTGAATGCTGACCTAGTAGCATTCATATTTCTATTACTAAAAAAATGTGCATAAAAGATATATTACTGAAACGTATGTGTGAACTGTGGTAGTTATTCCACTATGCTCCATCGTAGCCTGAATCCAAGACAGAAAAACTCTTGGCCACAAGTGAGGCAATGTCTGAATGATATGGAAATATCTAACTAGCCCTGTCTCTTTTTCAAACTCTTCAATTGTGAAGCATTGTTGAAGAGCTCAGCACACTGTGTGAAAACTGGTGTAGTGTCCAAAATGTGTGAAAATATGTTTTTAAAGTACTACCTTTTGGCATGTCTTAAGAATTTTAAAATGGTTTGATAAAGTGGAGACAGGGAGGGAAGGAATTGGATTCCATGGCTGGCAGGCCTGTCCAGAAGTCATAAAGACCCTTGCAATCATACTATCTTCTTTTGCTTCTGTGGCTTGATGAAAATAATGATACTAATAGAAGAGAATATATGTAGCTCTAGGTTGAACAGTGGTACTCTCTGAGCTGGGTTGTTTGTTTGCAAACATTTCATTAGCTGATTAGGCAACATCATCCATACTAGTGAGTGTGGCATTTGCTCCCTGTTTATGTATAGTAAGTTGCCTTGCCAGTGGGGGAGGAAGTGGGATTTTCTCCTTGGTAATTCTTTGATTAGGATATTACTTTCTGCTTGATTATTTGTCTGGTGTTAAGCCTGCTTATCTGAATGTTGGCTGCTGGAAAGGATGTATTTTGTTTTTTCTGTCCTTCTTAGCCTTTCTATTGTATCTTTTAAATGGTGGATTATTTCTGTGTGTCTATTGTCTGAATGCCAAGCTTTCCTTTTATTTTGGGATTTAACTTGGTCTAGGATGCTCACAGTTTCCTAGCTAAAACTATGGTTTAGTCTATTCATGTGTTGTGAGATTAAGAAGTTTTAAGTGTGTCTTCTGATTGCTAGTTGGTGTTCATGGGTGAGTTCTGCAAGTCTTTTGCCTGTCTGGCCTATATTACAGTCCTTACATTGTATGCTATACATGACTCAATATAAACAGACAATTAGAAAAACTAAGAAGGAAAGAAAAAGACCAGAACACATCCTTTCCAGCATCCAACCCCCAGATAAGCAGACAAACAATCAAGCAGAAAACTATACCCTAATCAAATAGTTACCAAGGAGAAAACCATACCCACATCAATACTGGAAGGACAAGCTACTGTATATAAACAGGGAGCAAAGCCCACAGTTATTCACACTAATGATGTTACCTAGTTGTGTAATGAAACATCTGTAAGTAAACAATCCTGTTCAGAAAGCACCAACGACTCCAGAATCATGATAATAACTATAGAACATGAGATAATTATTTTGTTAATTCTTAGTTTAACTTGAGAGACAATCCTCAGTTTTCCCATCACTCATCTTCAGGACCATTTGTAAAGTTGCATCATAGAAGATGAGTAAGAACAATTAATAAAATAACTTGCCTCTTGGGGTTGTGAGTGCCCCATCAATGGAGATTTTCAAAGTAGACAGAATGACCATTTGATTGGAATGGTATAAGGCTCCTGCTTTGAGCAGGGAGTTGGACTAGACCTCTCTTTCAGCCTTATGATTCTATGATTCTTTAAGATTTATTCAAGCCTATACACAAGAATCTGGTCAACTAAGGTTCAATACTAAAATGGCACCACATTTGGAACCACAATTGAACTCAGGAGGGACACTTGTGGGAAAGCAATGACTGTAAACAGATGAAATACTTAACTCTGCCCTCCCCCCCACCACTCCCCAGCTCTGCAGGCTCTTTTACAAGTGGCTGCTGTTTACTTGTCTAAAGTTTCCATTATCTTTTATGGGGGGGGGGAAATCCGATAATTAATTTTATATTTCTTTCTACCAACGTTTCCAATCCATTAATGAAGGAACATCATTATTTCTTACAATTATCCTTTGCCTTTGCACTATCTGTAATTTGATATAGATATTCCTCACTCCAGGATCCATTTCCACTGAAAATTTCACTACATTCTGATTCAAAACAAATAAAAAAGGCATTGACACATAAGCAAACAAAACAAAAATTATTACAATAATGTAATTAGAAAAGCCCTACATCTAACTCTATGGAATTTGGCAAGTTTTCTTTATGTGCAATCTTCAAACACCCCTGGATTTTTTTTTTTAAATGTTAGCTATATTATTCCATTGCTAGATAATGGAAACACTGCAGACTTCCTGATTTACACTTACGAATCTGGACTGATTCTGGGTTATCTACCCCCACAACAAATGCCAGACAAATTGTGCTACTTTCTTAGCTGAAGATCCAACCATGAAAGGGGTTATGTGATCCTTTCATAGCCCCAATAATTACATTTAAAAAGAGAGCTTACATCAGGACCATTTGCATTTAATAAGCTTGCATCAGGGAAATTTATGTGTCAAAGAACAAACACTGGGTTATTTGCATTAAAAAAGAGGTTCTTGTCCTATTTACTTTAACTATTACATACATTAGGGGAAATGTGTAGGAAATTTCCATATGTTAAAAGATATTGTGAACATAAACAGTTATGATATTTTAAATGAATGTTTATTTAAAAAATCTGCAGGAAAAGCTCAACAGATTTGAATAAAGTCTTGCTATCATAAACAGTAAAGCCCTGATGTTGGGAAAGATTGAAGGCAAAAGGAGAATGGGATGACGGAAGATGAGGTGGTTAGATAGTGTCTTTGATGCAATGAACATGAATTTGAGCAAACTCCAGGAAACAGTGAAGGACAGGGTGTCCTGGCATGCTATGGTCCATGGGGGTCACAAAGAGTCAGAAATGACTTAGCAACTGAACAACAACAACATAGACAGTATGTTACCTGGGAGATTTTTTAGCAATTGACATGTTCCTTCTGCATGCACTGCATGACTTAAGTTTCTCTAAAACTATTGTTGTAGTGAATGCATCATTTATAGTCTGAAGTATTGAACCAGAGACATCAGCCAAACTGTTGGAACTCAGCTAGCTCAATTCCTCAACTTTACAATCCACCCCTCCACCCAAAAACAGATAAAAATGCTAAAATTCTCTGAGCCTCAAATAATTCCCAATTTTACTCTGGCTGAGGCACTTAACAAAGCATGTTAAATGAACTGGCCCTTAGAAGAGCTAATCTATAACCAATGCTTTCCTTTTGCTTCAAGGCACAACATGAGATAAGAAATCAACCTACATCAGTACCTTACAAATGTCTAGCGGGAGTGTCAAACTGGCGGCCCGTGGGCTGGATGTGTCACACGCAGGCCCCGCCCACCCCAGCTCCACGAAGGGAAAAACTTCGCGATGCATCACGTGACACCAACGTGACACCGAGTTTGACACCTGTGGTCTAGGGGCTATCACTACTAGAATGGCCATTTAGTGTGGACAACTGGAATTCTGGCAACCAGGAAAAGACCAGACTGTTATTGAGAATACTTCATCAGTTTACATTTAGCTCTGCACCAGGAGTGAAGTAATTCATACAAAATGTGCTCCACCTTCCATCTGTTTTAAATGTGAAAATTGTATTCAGAAATATTTGAATAATTTTGGTTTTATGAGAAAACATGACCTAGACAAGAACACGAACATGTCTCTTGTATCCTTTTGGCTACATAAATATTTACAGGGCTCCCCTCTCTCTACACACACATACACACACATCATGGCTACCAGTTAAAGATCAAACTGAAAGTGCTGCACATGTAGCAGAAGTTGGCAGAAGTTGTGTTTCAGTAGACATTGGAGTGATTAAAGTTCTGCATTACTACTTCAACAGATTAATAGTTTGCTTTCTTCCTTTTAATATATTAATGGCATATAATTTACTTATGGGTTGTTTGTTCAAAAATATACTTTAATATGCCCAATCTTAAAATATTTTGTTTTATTCTATAATTGTAAACTGTGTTTTTCTCCTTTAATTATAATCTTTAGCTCCCTCTAGTGTCCAATCTTTAAAGTCTTATGTGTTTTTCAAATAATGCAAAACAAAAGCATTTTCCCACAGGAAGGATTCTTTAAAATTAATATCAACATCTTAATTTAAATTTATCTGAACTGTTGGTCCAGTTGTAACTTTTTAAAATCAAACTTATAATCAACATTTTGTTATTTATTTGAAACTTTGTTTAAGTTCTTAAACTTGTAGTTAAAACGTCTTTTGCTAAGGATTGAAGGGAACTCATCCATGCTGTAAAAGCTGTCAATCCAACAGGTAATCTTTGTAGAGCTAGCAGAGTAGTGCAGTGAATACTCATCATGGATTGCTGGTATACTAATTTTTTTGTACATAATGATCAAATTTAAGGGGAACAGTACAAAAATCTGACTACATGGTGATACATTTGAGGAGCTCACAATTATATTTAAGTCAATGTAATAGTTTGATTTTATCATTCTTGGAATTTGCCCAACCATGCTAAAGAAGGAAATTGCATGCCTTTTTTCAGTGTTTATAAATCATGATGCAAGATAGAAAACCTAGGTGATTAAAAAAAAGGCTTAAGAAAGCAATAAAGCTATATGCTGTTTTTTTCTTGGATTACTAATTTTTATACATTAAATAATAACAGCAAGAGGTTTTGTGAATATCTTCATGCTGAGCGTTTAATCCTACCAATTGCTGTGCTGCAATTCCATTCTGATTTGCAGTGAAAGAAAACATTTTCAGTGAAAGGGTTTTCAGCCAAGAAAGAAAACTCAATTTTAGGTTTCCTTTTACAGAAAGAATTTTCCTATATAAATTTCAGCCATATGTTTCAAATCCACCAATGTCCTTGTTCATGCAATGGACTTTACAGCTCAGGAACAAAGCCAAGATCTTCTAGGAGAGTAAGGGAAATCTAGTATAAAGCAATAGCAGTTTTCCTATTGGTTACACTGATGATTTTTCATGCATGGATGGTGTTAAGAGCTCTTGTTAAAGCATATGGGAGATGTATGGATTGCAAGCTTAGAGAATAATAATGAATTAACAAGACCAGGAACTTGACTTTAATAGATATGGTTCTTCATGATTTTAAAAAAGTTTTTTGATTAAAGATGAACTTTTTAAAAAATCATTATCAGGAGTAGAATTGATATGAAATGCCCCATGTGTCACACCCTATGCGTTCATATGTCCTACAGTAGTTGCATGAAAAATGGTTAGGAAGCTGACCTCATGACATGGCCTGGCCATCAGGATTTGATATCAGTGGCTAGGAGTCATCTTAAAAGTCATTCATGAGGTTACTTAACAGTAAGACTTTGTAGTCTAGGAAAGTTGATTTTTACCTCAGTGGTTTATATTTAACTATACATAAGAATAAACTTTGGAGAAGAGTTCGGATATATAAATTAATAAACAGATGCTTTTCAGTTGAACCAGGGGTGGATTCCTCCCGGTTCGGACCGGATCGCACAAACTGGTAGCAACCTACTAGTGATGTCACAGTGACATCACGGATCCGGTTCGGTCGATGCTGGTCCGTGGGTGCTGCCATCTTTTTTTTTTTGAAATTTTTTGAATTTTTTTTGAATTTTTTTGAATTTTTTTCCGGGGTTTTTTCTTCTGCGCATGTGCAGAAACTGAGTTTCCGGCACTGCGCATGCGTCACCATCTTGTTTTCAACTTTTTTTTCCACGAGGTGCGGCCACGTGGCGCGGGAGGAAGCAACCGGCAGCGAGGTAAGTTAGAGCCCACCCCTGCCCTTCGCCTCTTCCCGTGCCCGGGTGGGGGAAAAACACCTCAGGGCGCCCTGATCCATCTTCCCCAACTGGGAGGCTCGGTGCTCTCAGAGGACGATGTTTTGCCCAGCCTGGAAGTTACTTCCGAAGCGTGGAGAGGCTTTGCTTTTTCTCCTCCCCAGTGAGCGAAAAGCTGGCGGGCCAGCAGGGTCCAGCCCACAAGCCCCCTCTGGCCCTGGCGCAGGAGCAGCCCAAGCCAAACAGAGCCAAGCTGACCGTAGCTGGGCTGCCCAACCTGAGGAACAGGCGAATCGAATGGTGGGCAAGACTGCAGGAGGCATAGCCAGAGCCATGGGCAACCGGAGCACGGGCAGCGGATCAGCTCACTGCGGGCCTGGGATTCAGGGGGTGGAGGTTTTGCTCCTCAGAGCCTTGGAGCAACTCCCGGCCCTTGCACAGTAAAAAAACACTTCACATGTTTGTGTGCGGAGCACGGGCAGCGGATCAGCTCGCTGCGGGCCTGGGATTCGGGGGGTGGAGGTTTTGCTCCTCGGAGCCTTGGAGCAACTCCTGGCCCTTGCACAGTAAAGAAAAACTCCTCATGATTGTGAGGCAATTAACATCTTCTTGCACTCTTTACTGTGCAAGGGCCGGGAAGCCGGGAGTTGCTCTGAGGCTCCAAGGAGCAAAACTTCCGCCCCCCGAATCCCAGGCCCGCAGCCCCCCGACCCTGCCGGCCTGCCAGCTTTTCGCTCACTGGGGAGGAGAAAAAGCGAAGCCTCTCCGCACTTCAGAAGCAACTTCCAGGCTGGGCAAAACATCATCCTTCGAGAGCTCTGCCACTTGGGGAGAAACCTCGCCAGCAAAGAAGCACGGAAGTTCCAGCCCATCCACCCCACGAGCAAAGCGGGCGGTGTGAAGGAGACCGCTCAGCAGCAGGTTGTGGGGAAGAGGGGCTCTGGGGCTGGGGGAACCCCTGCCCTCCCCTTGCCTGCCCTCCGTGCATGAAGACGAACTGCCGCTTGCCTTGAACTCCTCGCCGCTCCCGCACTAACGCCCCAGCCCCGCTCAACCGCGCTTCTTTGCTGGTCCCGGTGCTGAAGCCAGGAAGGCGAGAGGGGCGGTGTTGGTGGCAACGGTGCTCCAGAATGGGACATGACAGGGGACACGCCGCTGCCAGGCCAGGCTACCCACTCTCCCAGTCCCAGAGCACTTTCTTCCTTCTCCCACTGCCGAGAAGAGAGAAAGAGAAAGAAAGAAAGAAAGAAAGAAAGAAAGAAAGAAAGAAAGAAAGAAAGAAAGAAAGAAAGAAAGAAAGAAAGAGGAAGGGAGACAAGAAAGAAAGACAGAAAGAGAGAGAGAGAGAGAGAAAGGAAAGGAAAGGAAAGAAGGAAAGGAAAGGAAAGGAAAGGAAAGGAAAGGAAAGGAAAGGAAAGGAAAGGAAAGGAAAGGAAAGGAAAGGAAAAAGAGTCAGGGAGAGAAAGAAAGAAAAAGGAAGACTTATGACCACAATTGAGCCCAAAATTTTGGTTGCTAAGCAAGAGCGTTGTTAAGTGTGTTTCACCACATTTTACTCAATCCATGACATCACCTGGCTCTAACAGTCATGTGCAAGCTAGGGAAGTACATCTGAAGGCATGTGTAATGTTCTAATGTACAGAAGTTATGGTTAAATGTGTGGCAGAAAGTGGACTCTGGGTGTGTTTTTCCAAATGCAGTAAGTGAGGTTGAATGTGTATAGTTTTAGAAGAGCTCTGTGTGTGTGTGTGTGTGTGTGTGTGTGTGTGTGTGTACATACACATACAGTATATATAATAGATAATGTATATTTTTGTGTGCCTGTGTGTATATATATGGCATATATACATAGAATTAAATAGTATATTTTGGATGTTCAGTAGTAGTAAATAGATAGGGAAATTGTATCTCGTTGAGGCCTTTGAGGCGAGGAGAGGCCAGCAAACCTAACCCTAACCCTAACCCTTGACATGAGTGACCTCAAGTTGGCCACGCCCACCCAGTCACATGATCACCAAGCCACCCACCCAGTCACATGACCGTCAAGCCACTCCCACCCAGTCACATGACCGTCAAGCCGCTCCCACCTGGTCACATGACCATCAAGCTACTCCCACAAAATTAAGCCATGCCCACAAAATTAAGCCACCTTCACAGAGTGGTAGTAAACATTTTTGGAACCCACCCCTGAGTTGAACGACTGGCGTGTGCTGTTAGCACAAGAGCATCCAACAGATGATTGATAGTACTATGATTTATGATCAATTTTTTAGGACTAAATACATAGACTAGATAATATATAACAAAGTAAGAATTATCTTACTGTTCTCCTTAGTTTATCATTATATAGGTTACCATTGTGTGGCTCAGCAAGCTAAATAACCTTCATTCTCAAGTGTTGTTTTTATTTAATTTTCTTTTTAAACCATTTCTTAAATTATTGATGGAAAATGATGCTTCTCACACTAGTCTACATGGAGCATAGTATTCCACTGAAGATGGCTTATTCCTAACCTATAAGTAGCAAAATTAGCAGCTTGTTTTTTTTGGGGGGGGGACAGAGGTGGGTTCCCCCCCGGTTCGGACCGGTTCGCCCGAACCGGTAGTGACCCGCTGGTGACATCACGGTGATGTCATGGATCCGGTTCGGTCTGTGCCGGTCCATGGGCACCGCCACCTTTTTTTGGATTTATTTATTTTTTGAAAAAAAAAATTGGAAATTTTTTTATATTTTTTTTCTTCTGCACATACGCAGAAGCCAAGTTTCCGGCACTGTGCATGCGTCACCATCTTGTTTTTGGCTTTTTTTGGGGGGGAATTTTTTAAATTTTTTTGGCACTGTGCATGTGTGCATGCGCAAAGCGCGCGCGTGCCCACAAGGCACGCCCACGCGGCACAGAAGGAAGCAAACCAGCAGCGAGGTAAGTTAGAACCCACCCCTGGGGGGGTGTAATACAGAGACTTCATTAGCAGAATCAGTCTTGCCATCTCACTTTCATGGCACTGGCCCTTTCTATAGTGCACCATGAAATAATTCAATAGCACATCTGTGGATTAGCCTTTTCAAACTTGATACAATCCATAAGTACTGGACTTATGAGTCACAGAATTCCTCACCAACATGAAGTGCTTTGGGTTGGGAAAGGATACGCATAAATTAATTTATAATACTTAGAACAACAACTCACCTGGACCCGAACTGAATCTTTAAATACAAAGAAAACAAAGTGGCCTATTTGATTTTTTCCCCCTAGCATCTCAAAGATATTCTTTTCTTTCATAGCAGGAATAGTGTTCAGATTCAAATTCTTGATGAGAATTTTTCAGGCTGTCAATAAAGTAGAACATCTGGAATAAGTGTCAAGGGAACTGTAAATTTGGCTTCTGAAATTGTATATGATTGCATATGATCATATATGAATGTGCCACAGTGTGCTGAAGAATCCACTGCACCATTGATTGCTCCTCAGCCTGTATCCACCATAAATTGCAAACTTTGCCTCAGACATTGAAGAATCTTGTTGCAATTCCTATGAGCTTCCTATAGACCTCAAATCCTATTATCCCTTCCATTTTTCAAGAGAGACAAATAATTTCATTTTACTAGAACAGGTCAACACATTGTACTAAACCATAAATTCCTTAATCATGTTTTATTGTTTAAAATACATTTCCCTAGATTCACATAATATGCTAGCCCATAAATCAGATGGGCAATTTATATCCCTAGGGCTGTATACAGCCTCCAACTCTTTTTCTACAGAGGATTCAACTCTTTCTTCAATCATGACCACCAATAATTAGCAACATTATTTGCAAACCTGATATTTGAAGATAAAAAACAAAGTGTAATGTAAGCCCTAAAATAATTTCTTTAAATAAAACTTAATTCTTCCACCTATTAAAAAGAAACAGACAGAAAAGAATAAACCTAATGATCAGCCCATTTTGTTTACAGTACGTATATGCGTATGAACATATGCATGCATGTAGGTATAGACCCACACAGACCTATCTTATGCAAAATATCCACGGGTGACTCACAAACAACAGTAAAAACAATAAAAACAGTTAAAAACACCATACAAGAACACAGAGAACACCTGGGCCCCCAACCACAACACATCCCTATAACATCCTCAAGAAACCTTTCTGTTCTCTGGTCTCAGATGACCGCAGTGCTTATAGAAAAACCCAGGTCTTTTAAGACTTTTTGGAAGGATAAAAGGATGGGAGCATGTTGGATCTCAAGGGAAATGATGTTCCCCTTCTTGTAGTTCTTGAGTTAGCTAAAAATGTAATGTGGGACTCCTAACCAACAAAGAATTGCCCATTTCTTCTATAAATCATGGTTTACATTTACAACCCATTGATTTATTTGTCAACTATTTACTAAGTCTGCACTACTATTAATCTTCTCATCATTCCCATCACCCATCTCCTCCCACAAATGACTGTAACTTTGTTGCTTGTATCCTTACAATTTATATTGACTGGTTCCTACTATGACTTGATTGCTTATTTGTACCCGGACTATCATTAAGTGTTGTACCTTATGATTCTTGACGAACTTATCTTTTCTTTTATGTACACTGAGAGTATATGCACCAAGACAAATTCCTTGTGTGTCCAATCACACTTGGCCAATAAAAAATTCTATTCTATTCTATTCTATTCTATTCTATTCTATTCTATTCTATTCTATTCTATTCATATGACCAAATAAGCCAAATTCAAATCACATTATGGATGATTAGCATGTGGTGCCAACCATGTCACATGTATGCAACACAATGTTTCCCTTTAGAATTAGTAAGCTAAAGGATCAAGGGCAAGATATAAGAAAAAGAAACACCGGTAAAGTTTATAGTAATGCCAGTCTCTATGTTGCATCTCTCTATACCTTTCGATCCTTGCAAGCTATTTTTGTTTCCACTACTCTGTAGATTGCCGTTTGTTCTATGAAATGCTCACCTCTTTCTTTTTTAGAATCCCATCAGTTCCCTCCAATAACTACTTTCTTGGACTTCTCCTTTCTCGTAACATATTCACTCTTCCTTTGTATATTCATTTTGTAATTTGATCTTCATTCATTCTCTCCATTTGACCAAACCACCTCAATGCACAGAATTCGCTTTTTATTCAGTCTGCATTCTTACCATGAAATAGAAGTGTATGTGTGTGGAAATAAACAATGAAAACTGGTTCCCTTCATGTAATGGAACCTACTTTATTTCAGTAAAATATACCTTATTTTGTTGCCCACCAGTGGCTTTATTGCCTAATTTCAGAGCACAAACAGGATCCAGCATTCTATCTGTGTAAGCAACTACAGAGATGACCTTGGAGAAACTATGTACCGGCTGTTACAAAAACATTATTTACGTCCAGGCCAAGAAGCAAATATTAAAATGACACTTAAACTATTTTGTCTTGATTCTCTTGGGCATAAGAGAAAGGTAGGGAGGGCAAATGTGCCAGGCTTTCAAGGTTCCGTTACCATTGCCTGTCTGAATAAAATAAACTTCCAGTCATTCTTTAGGATCTTTTTCCTGTTTGGTCTACATTGAAAGGCTGGGAGTCTGCCAGTTGAGACAATATATCATCTTGGTCATTGGTTCTCACCCTTTCACATCTTATATCCCAACAGTCGTTGTATCTATTTATTTAATTTACATCCTGCCTTTATTATTTTTATAAACAACTCAAGGCTGTGAACATATGTAATGCCCCTTCTTCCTATTTTCCTGACAACAACCCTGTGAGGTGGATTGGGCTGAGAGAGAGTGACTGGCCCAAGGTCACCCAGCTGGCTTTCATAGCTAAGGCCAGACTTGAAGTTACAATCTCCCGGATTCTGGCCTGGTGCCTTAACCACTAAACCAAACTGGCTCTCTACTAATCTGATCTGGATCGCATCATAAAATTAAAAAAAAAAACTTTTTCCAAGGATATTTATGCATTCCCAGATATATTTTATTTAGTTTTAATCACAACTTTTATTATCATTACCATCATCATGGTGAGAGCCATGTGAACCCCTATAAGAAGCTAAATTATCCTGAAATCTGGTAGATTTACTTTTTGAGAAGGTTTGAGCCAAAACATGGCTGATTTATAGGGCATCTAAGACACTCCCCATCCACACACCTACATTTGCCATATACAGTAAATAACTTTAAACATTTTCACTGAATGGAAGAAAAAGGTAGAGGAGACCTTTATTTATTTTATTTATTTATTTTATAAAATTTATATGCCGCCCAACTCCCAAAGGAGTTCTTGCAGGAGAACTGAAAAAACAAAGAGAGGTAGTGAAAAGAGGACCTACTGAACCATTCCCATTGCCACTGAGTGATGGTGAAGCCACCATCCTGCAAACTGCAAAGGAGCTAATCCTGGATGCATCAATATTCCAGCACTATCATGTTCTTCTCTTTTCCTCCTCCAGCTGGATGCTGTCTTTGAACTTCTTCAATTAACTACATATTATAAAGAGGGGAGATGGCAGACTTCAGTCGTATCACATGTAAAACTCTAGGAAAGGAGTAGCTGGTGGACCAGAGAATGTGCAAAGCAGATTAGGCAGATGGTAAGCAACAGCAAAGAGCTGTCTAGCTGCCCTTGGGGGTTTGAAAGAGCTGGAATGTGCATATGGAAGGGTGTATACACACTGCCTTATTATGTGCACCAATAAACACAACCTATGTGGGTATTTAAGGACTTACTTTGCATCCCACTTTGAATATTATAGCAGTGCACAGCTGAGAAATATTGGTTTAGGAAAGTCAACATTCAAGTTCCATAAGAGCTAATAAAAGTATGGCTAGAGGTAGGCACACATAGCAGGTGGAAGAAGGTTCAGTTCAAGATGTTGGAAAATAAGGAATGGAACCTTGCAACAGCTACTCTGCTTAGTAGATAATGTACACTATCCACCTACTTTTGAATGACCCCAAAACAATGTGGGCATAGTAGTTCTTTCACTTTTCTCATTGCAGTCCCTGTTCTGCCGCTGATCTCTCTATGTTGGGTCCACTGTGAATGGTGTTGTCCTGACTGATGGGCGTTCCAGTCATTATAGAGGTAGTGAGTCATTTTCTTTGGCTTTGCCCTTGTCCCATTTCATAACCTCACTAGTCAGCAAGTAAAATGCCCACCAGACATGGCACTAGTAGCCAGCTTCTCTAGGCTAATTTTCTGCCCCCTCCTCCTGCATCCCATTTGGGCATCAGCCAAGTTAAAATAATGTGATATAAAGGAAAACATATAAACACATAAAACACCAGGTTGCCCCCAGAATATGATTTTGTGAGGAATTTTAAAAAGGTGCCTTTTTTTTTTCTTTGAATTTTTGAGCTTTATGCTTATGATCTTCAGTTCCAAACCATTTTTTTCTTGGATGTTTTCACCCTATGTACACAGTAAGTAATTTTAATTACATCAGCACCTAATGTTGTCATATCACAACAACAGTTCTGTGAAATTATATTTAACCTTCTCTTTGGGAGAGAGGAAGAGATATTATGTAATAATATTCACTGGAAATTTCTTATGTTCACACCGTATGCTAAGCCGCAGTGTTTAACCATGCTTTAATTAAAAATACACAAATATTAGGGTTCATATTAAGCCATAATTCATGTTTTAATTGAATTCCCACACCCACCAAAAGACTATATTACAGCTTAACAGGTTTCATAAATTCAAACTTTGGAGCTAGTCAAAAGTAATCACCACTGAGTTTTGTGGGATTTACTTCCTGGAAGCTGGATATTAGATTGAAAGGTGAATTAGGTAAGAAAGACACTGTTAAAATGGTTGGGCTCCAAGAAGAACTGTGTGAAGATTTTTACAGGACCTTCATTCCACTCTCAGGGGGCATTTTATTATTCGCTCAATGATGCAAAAACAGACTTGGAGATTTAATGCAGTGTAAATAGACTCCATTGTGAAAGTAGATGTTGTCTCAGTTAATAAGATAACAATTTAATATGTTTCCTCTTAATAACCCCCCCCTTGACTCCCCACTTTAAACAGACTAGGAAATGCTCAGAGTTGCCTTTAAGTAATTTAGTGGAAAGGCTGCTACAATTTCAAATTCTGATTTGTCCTGTTTCCCATCCAGCAATGTTTCTTGTCACCAGCTAACAGCATTTAAAATATTTACAACCCTGCTTTTGCCCCGGGGAAGAATCCAAATAAATCATCTTTTGCTGACGATAAATCAAAAATTAATCTCCCAAAAGTGCGATGCCTGTCTGATCCCTCAAATAACAAGCAGCAGAATTTATCAAGTAAATTGGTGCCGGTGTCTCCTTGGTGCCACTGTCGGATGTAATGGATGGGGTGGAAGGGCAGGCAGAAGAGCCAAAGCAAGGTGCTTAGTCGGTAAGAGAAAAATGGCCAGGCATGAAAATTAGCATCATTAAAACCATACCTTACATCTCTGCCAATGTAACCTTCATTCATTCCTCGTTGCAAAGGGTAATTTCTCACCATTTCTCATTCCCATTCCCAGTCTTTCCTCTTTGAAATATTTGTCTTTAGTTTGGTTTAAAGGACTGAGGCTCACCAAACATTTTTCCTCTCTTCAATATATTATGACAGTGTGCAGTATGAATTGAGTCTCAAGAGGGGAAAAATTGCATCTGAACGGAAGGTATTTCAAAACTCGGTCAGACAGGGCAATCCAGGAAATGTAGTTCCTACTTCTCTTGCCATGGAGTGGAATAAGCAAATTAACAGTGTTCTTCATTACCTGGACATCTCCCTCTTCTTTAATTAGCTGCTTCCATGTGTCACTCTGCTTACAGTGGGAAGCAAATGATTTATGTCAACTCCAGAGCTGCTGTATATTTCTGCCCATATCAACAGTGTCCCATTACTGGGAGAACTGTGACTGCCTGGAAGCAAAGTTTTGCCTGGTGTTCCTAGAGATCATCCACCTTTCCACCAATCTACCTTCCTCCCCCATCATGATGTCAGGCCTAAAGTTTGGAAAAGTAGAAACTGTAGACTTTGGGGTAGGGTTCAAGGGAAAGTTTCCATGGCCATATCTCCCATTTGGAGAAAGAGTTCTCTATGTCTCTGGAGCCAATCCATCCTCAGCAATGCTCTCTGAGAATGATATCCTAAATTGAGTATATGCAATTGGAGTTAGCCAGATAAAGACATTTGCCAATATTTGCATCATCTTGTACATAATGTGATCCCCAGTCCAAATTAGTCCGAGCAGTGATAGCATCTAGCTATTATTAGTTAATGTCAAAAAGATAAGCATTGGTCTCAATTACTAGCAGTAACATTTGAATCCACATGAGTCTTCTACTACTTTCTTAAGGATAGAAAAGCCTAATAAATATGAGAGGGGGCATGGTAACTATCTTCTATTCTTTGACTATTATTTGCCTTTCACTAAAGCTTTTAACCTTTCTTTTCCTGAATATCTTGATGGATACAAAGCAACTCATTGTATAAATATGCTCTATCAGTCTGGGAAGGCCTGTTTATAATGCTACTAAAGCTGATTATGTGTCTCTTTTAGCTGATGAAGCTATCTGATAGACGAAGCTGTTCCCTGTGCTTTTGTATTTAACAGCAGTTAAAAAAAGAATCCAGATTTAAGGACAGGGTTGGTTTATTTGTGAACTGTCTTCTGATTCTTGAAAATTGTAATGCTTTCAAGCACAGGTGTCAAACTCGCTGCATCATGTTGCCGTCATGTGATGTATTGTAATGTTTTTTTCCCTTTGTGGAGCTTGGGTGGGCCCGGCATGCATGTGAAGCATCTGGTCCATGAGCCACCAGTTTGACACCCCTGCTTAAAAGTTTTCAGAGAGTAATTCCTCCAAATTAGACCCTCCATGGTATCTTGTCAATCACAGGTGATTTCAAACAGCTGAGAGGGTTGGAACTGATTAGGACTTAGATAGGAAACTATGAAGAAATTCTGGAGTTGTATGCTAAATTAGAGAATTGAAAAAACATCCCGAAAGAAACCAAGGACATTCATACTGGTCAAGAAAACACCATGGACATGTACTTTAACTTACCAAGAATTGAGTTTAACTAGAGAGAAACTTTACTTACATTTAAATATTTGTCCAAATGGACTAGATGAGAAGTTGCCATCAAAAGGCTGTTAGGTAAGTTGCTTATTCCAAGAATTCTAAAGAATAATTCTATTTTAGATCTAGTGTCCCTGTTTTTTATCAATTTGACCGTTAGTATTTGCAACAGGTTACCTTTATTATTCTAATTTGTCTTAGAACTACCAAGAAAGTTTACATCCCATCTTTTTAACCAGACAGAATCCATTATTTAAGCTGACTAGAAGAGAATAGAATTAGATAAGTTTAACAGTATTCTAAAATATATAGATTTAAATCAGATTTCTATGAGCTATAGATAGTCCTCGACTTACAACAGTTTGTTTAGTGATTGCTCAAAGTTACAATGGCAGTGAAAAAAATAACAATTTTTCACATTTATGACAATTGCGGCATCCCCATGGTCATGTGATCAAAATTCAGACACTTGGCAACTGATTTGTATTTATGACAGTTAACAACAAATGTGGCAAGAAAGGTCATAAAAAATGGGGCAAAAGTCACTTAACAAATGTCTCAGTTAGCAACAGAAATTTTGGACTCAATTGTGGTTGTAAGTCAAGAACTACCTGTATATTGCCCTATATTCAGAGTTTCCTTTTAATTTTGTGTGCTATAAAGATGGAGAATCAAGCAATTCTTCACATCTTTAGACAACTGGAAACATTGGTTGGATGGGAAAAGAAAAAGATTACTCTTACAGTAGCATATGTAGAACACTGTCAAGCTTATCTAATACTATTCTCTTACAATCAGCTGAATTAATGGACCCCAAGCATTTATTATATGAAAATTTAATAAATTTAATAAATACCTGCAATAAATATTCCTGAAAGCAAGAACTGATAGAACCACAACATAGACAACATAAAGTGCTCCAGGATTTTAGAATTGAAACAGACCAGCACCAGCCACATAACACCCCAAACTTAAAAATTGTCAATAATAAAGACAAAAAAGTCTGAATAGTGGATGTGGCATGTGCCTGGAGACAGAAGAAAAGAAGAGATAGAACTGGAGACAATCACAAAATACAAAAACCAGCAATAGAAACAGAATGACTGTGGCAAATGAAAGCAAAGATAGTATCATTGCCTTGGATGCAATCCCAAAACAACTGGAGCACCACTTGAATACCATTGGCAAAATCACCATCAGTTGATTGTAAAAGGCAGTTTCAGCTGGAACAGCTTACATCCTGCACAGTACCTTTAACACCATCAGATAACAGCATCTACTTATCCAGGTCCTTGTGAAGAACTCAATAGGTGGATAAAAATGCCAAATCCAGTCTAACTTGGCTGAATGTGTGATGAACCATAACCATAATAAAGACAATTCAAAGCTGCTGTTGTTGGCAGTTGGCCATGTCACTATGTTCATTTTAATTTGTCAGCAGGACTCTTATTCTGAAATGACACTGTATACTGATATGAAGTTCTCATGTGATACCTGTACTGTGCATGTGTTAATCTTTCCTTTTGTTCTCTTTGTTCTTCACCATGTAGGCACAGACTTAGATGTTCTTATTTTTGTTATGCAAATATATTACTTTTATTCTTTCCTGGACTCCGGTCTTATTCATGAGGATTGAGGGCAGGGAAACAAGATTCATTTCACCTCTAATTATTTTTATCTCCGCAACATGGTAGCAGAGGATGATGGATCGAGACCATCCTCTGCTACCATGTTGCGGAGATAAAAATAATTAGAGGTGAAATGAATCTTGTTTCCCTGCTGCCAACCCTCAAGAATAAGACCGGAGTCCAGGAAAGAATAAAAGTAATATATTTGCATAACGAAAATAAGAACACCTAAGTCTGTGCCTATAGGTGAAGAACAAAGAGAACAAAAAAAAAAATTAACACATGTGCAGTACAGGTATCACATGAATGAATATCAATATACAATGTCATTTCAGAATAAGAGG
>QLTV01000419.1:2764369-2781871 GCA_003457575.1 Thermophis baileyi
GGTACAACAGAACCCTAAAAAATAGGCGCGCTTTCTGTCGCCTGAAATCTCAGTGTATGCATTAGCGATAAGAAAACATTTGAATCTTGCCACATAAGATTCCCACGTTTCTGTGGGCGGATTGAATGGTGCGAAAGTGTGTTGAGTCGACATTCTTAATCTCCTGACAGAGTTGAGGAGAGAAAAAAAAAACCTATGATTTCTTAGTGTCCACTCTGTTCAGTGGCAAGTTAATTCGCCTCAGTTCTATATCCCACCCTCGTCGCCAATGCTAAGTTCTTTAGCTGGCTGGGCATTGACTGAGGCGAGACACGGAGGCAGATAACACGTAACGTTTATTCCAACTTTAACAGAACAACTAAATGAATGTCTGAGGTAAAAATGCTTCTGACAGCTCCTTAAATACACGGCTGCCAGATAGAACGACCAATCACCAACAACTGTGTTCCTAGAGCGGCCTCTAGTGGCACGCCGGAACACTGCAGAAAGGATCTAATATGCTGCTGGGGAAGAGCAAGGGGCAAGTACAAATAGCACTGATGCCACTGGATTAAAGTTAAAGGTTATTCAGATGCTCAGGTGGCCAGAGGCAAAAGTAAATATTGATGCTGCAAAGATTCAGTTCATACATGGAATATTAGACCCATAAACCATAAATCAACCTTGATGTTTTCAGAACAGAAGTGTCAAGACCAAACATTAACAATGTGGGAATCAGCAAAGCCAAATGGATTAGAATTAGTAATTTCACATTAGAGAAGCATCAACTATTTTACTATGCATAAGGAAGTCATCAAAGCAATGGAGTAGCTACCATTATTAGTAAAAAGTGTGTTAAGGTACAACCTCAAATATGATGGAGTGACCTAAATATGAGTGCAGGGTGTTTTGTCAAGTGTGAGGCAGTAGTCAAATGCCAGACAAACGGGTCTTTTGAGGGTACAGAGACAATGAACACACCAATAGGTAAGGAGAATTTTAAGCTTTAATATTTAATTGTAGCAAATAAATTAAACAGAAACTCAAAGAAGCATGTACTGGCAAGATGTTATCCCTTCAGGTATTGGGAGCCTCATTTCAAGCAACAGAGATACTCCAAGGCCCTTGGTGCACAACACTGAGTGCTCAAGCTCCATCATAATTAGCAATTTTCAGGGCTTTTATTAAAATTTAGCACCCAGATTTCATGGCCTTGCTTCCCTGGTCACAAGATTGCATATATTTACCTTGGCTAGATAAGCTCCGGGAAAATCTGATACGACAGGGCTTTCTGCAGCTGTGTGAAGATTTCCTCCCCCCACCTCTTTTTTTTAGCAAAAATGAAAGAAAAAGCAGGTTCAGAATGAGCTATAAACTTCTAGACTTTTCCCAGTAATGAAGGAGAAATTAAAATAAGTCATTCAATTCCTTGAAATATAATGGTTTTCCACAATGCTACTACACAAGACACACCAGTCAATATTATGGTGATAATATGTGTTCCAACAACAGATATAGGGAAGTGGAAATTGAACAGTACAATGGCAACTTGCAATATTTTGTTGACTAAGCATTAAACACACACACACACACACACACACACACACAGAGAGAGAGAGAGAGAGAGAGAGAGAGAGAGAGAGAGAGATAAAAAGAGAGAGAGAGAGACAGAGATAGAGAGAGAGAGAGAGAGAGAGAGAGAGAGAGAGAGAGAGAGAGAGAGAGAGAGAGAATTACACTAATTATAGGAGACTGGAATAGTAAAATTGGAGGTAAAATAACAGATGAAATAATAGAAAAATATGTCTTTGGGGTATGAAACAAAAGAGCGGGTAGAGCAATAGAGTTCTGCCAAGAAAATCCAATTTTTATAACAGATACCTTATTCCAAACAACCTAAAAGATAATTCTACACATGAGCAGCACTGGACAAATAACACTGAAATCAAATTAACCACTTACTATGCATTCAAAATGGAGAAGCTCTGTTAAGTCAGCAAAAATAAAATGTGATGATTATGGCTCAAATCGTGGGCCTCTTGCAAAATTATACCTTAAGGAAAATTAACACAATTATCAGACCAGCAATATACAATCACAGCAATATTACGTATTATGGAGCAAATGTAAATAATAGATTTAATTGACTAGATTATAATGTACAGACTGCTAGAAGAACTTGGAGCTCAAATGAAAGGAGATAAATAAAAGTAACTTGAAGCGCACAAACATGCTTATCTATATAGAAAGTCAAAGAGCAAAAGGCAAATGAGGATGAAAAAAATAGAAGGGGAAAATGGATACTTAAGAAAATTTTGAAAATAAAGGGAACTTTTTATACAAGGATTGGCATGATAAAAGGAAAAGAAAGCAAAGATCTACCAGAGGGAAAAATATAAAGAAGTGGTAGTGTGAATATCCAGAAAAAGGGTACGAAATATTCCTTATTCAATTCAATTCAATTCAATTGAACTTTATTTGGCTAAGTGTGATTTGAGATACAAGGAATTTGTCTCTGGTACAGAAGCACTCAGTGTACATGCAAAGCAACATCATCATCGTCATCGTCGTCATCATCCCAATAAAAGGGGGTGTAAATAAGATAATAATGATTAATGATAATACTACAACCATATTATAAACTATAAAAACTATATAAACTAAAAACATAAATAATGGGTAAATATACATAGATATTAGACAGCACTATAAGAATTAGGTGTTCAGCAAGATCGGATGGGGCAAATAGATGTAATTGGGGAGAGGCAGTCCCTCAAATAACCAGCCCATAACACATAGGGTATATGGGCCAGGTGCTATTAGCAACACCTTGAACTGAACTCAGAAGCATACTGTTAACCAACGTAGCTGAGGTATACCATGTATTGATCAAGGAGCACACCTAGCTACCCTCTCCACTGCATTCTGCACCAGTTGTCGTTTCCCAGCATTACCAGATATTTAACTTTGATAATGCTTCTTACGTTGTTTTGCTTGTTGTTGTTATCTGTAATTACACG
This sequence comes from Thermophis baileyi, assembly GCA_003457575.1. NCBI lineage: Eukaryota > Metazoa > Chordata > Lepidosauria > Squamata > Dipsadidae > Thermophis > Thermophis baileyi. The sequence continues at coordinate 2,767,369 of QLTV01000419.1, forward strand.
GGACTGTACATGGAGGATATTGGCTTCTTCTGATTGAGCTGTATTTTAGACTTTTTCTCTATGTAAGAATGTTTTGTTCAGTATCATTCTCATTGGTCATAGAGGTCTTTATTGCTAAAGCAGCAAGCTTCCAGTGACTGGATATGCTTGGATATTTATTTATTTATTTATTTATTTATTTATTTATTTATTTATTTATTTATTTATCTATCTATCTATCTATCTATCTATCATCTATCTATCTATCTATCTATCTATCTATCTATCTATCTATCTATCTATCTATCTATCTATCTATCTATCTATCATCTATCTATCTATCGATCTATCGATCTATCGATCTATTATTTATTTATTTATTTATTTATTTATTTATAACATTTATAGGCCACCCATTTTACCTCAGGGCAACTCTGAGCAGCTTACAATCCTAAAAGATGAAGCTATATAAACCATTACCATAAATAAATAAGTTAATACAAAAGCCAAACACTGTGGCCCAATTAAATGATGGGGAGGGCAGGAGCAGGATGGCAGGGAGGTGGGATCTGTTGTTAATTGATCAACTACCTCCACAGTGATGCTCCCCCATTGGAGCCCCAAACTAACTTGGTGCAGCCAGGTCTTTAGGCTTAAGGTTGGGAAGGTTGGAGCTGACCTCACTCCAGAGGGCAAGATGTTCCAGAGGACAGGTACAATGGCAGAGAAGGTCCTTCTCCTGGATCCCACCAGCCAGAATAATAGTGCTAATGGGGCCCACAGCACGTCTACTCTGCTGGCCTGGGTGGGATGGGCCAATCCCAGTGGGATAAGATGGTCCCTTACGTAGCCTGGACCCATATCATGAAGGGCTTTAAAGGTGATTACCAACACCTTGAATTGTACCTGGAAGCAGACCAGAAGCCAATGCAGCTCACAGAGCAGTGATGTTACATGGGCCATTTTTGGGGACACCAAGAACTGCCCACACAGCTGCACTCTGCACCAGCTATAGCTTCCAAATGCTCTTCAAAGGTAGACCTATGTAGAGCACCACTGCATTAGTCCAGCTGTGAGATGACTAGGGCCAGAATGACTGAGCCCAGAGACTCCTGATTCAGCAAAGGCCTCAAGGCTCTTCTAGCTGTGACTGCCTCCTGAAAATGAAGTTGTCTTGTTGGCAGAGTTGCTATATACTATATACAGCATGTAGTAAAACAATATTAACAAAAGATAGCCACATTTCCGTTTTTAATTCCTGAATGCCACGTGAGAAGGAGACAAGAGAGTCTATGAAATTGCTATTCCTTCTTAAGCAGGCCCGCTAGCCCATACCCTCCTAACTTCATGATCTTCTCTCAATCATCTAAACAGGACAGATAGATTCATTTGGTAAAAAGCAGTTCCTCAGGAATCCATAGTCACTCTATAGAGGACTTCATAGGTAATGCCCAGGACTTTGAATTGGATCAGAGGTTAATTGCAATCAATACAGATGAAAGAATAATAGGTATAATCCTACGGAGATTGACTGTACCTCTAGCAACCTGTCTACTTCATTCTGTGCCAACAATACAATCTCAATCATCTTTAAAAAGGTGTTTACAATATGCATATAGTTCCTTGAGTGTGAAAGAAGAAGAAGCTTCTCATTGTAATCAAAATGATATGTTCCAACCACCAAAACAAGAAATATGGAGAAGCAAACAGTCTGCATTGCTCAGGACTGGAAGGTGAATTCCAAAATTTCAACTCCCATGTACAAGAATAAGTAATATAGAGCTATGCATGAGATGTATTATTCATTAACTAAATATGAGAAAAGGAAGCATCAGGAATATGAAAATGATAGTCAGGCAGACATTCAGCTTCCTTATCATATTAAGGACCTCTTTATCCTTTCAAACTGACACTGAAACTAGCCTTTTTTTTCTTTTGGTTTTGGGGTAGTATGATATGTGAATTCAGCCAACTATGGCTTATTCAATAATTCCTTAGTGGAATGTGGGATTTGTGCAGCCAAAGTTTTCATGTCTTCCTCTCTCTTGAGATACAAATTGGCTACTTGTCATCTATAAGGTGTGGCTTTATAGATGGATGGCAGATACCCATTAAGATCTGACATTATGGTCATAAAGTAGTTCACGGCAGCATAGACTATTCCCTCCATAGCATTAAGCAATATAAATGGATAAAGCTTTTATCAGATTAGAGTTTTGATCCAGATGGCCAGATTAACACATTTTGAAGGACAATGTCTCTCTTAGGTCTCTTTCAAATTCTGATATACAAGAACCATTTGACTAGAGATATAATGGCTTGAACCTGAAGCAATAAAATATGTGCTGTATCACTAACGTGTATAGCTAGCCTGAATTCCCTTCTAAACCATATGGTGCATTAAGCTAGTGTAGTTGGAGAGAAAGAATTTAATTGCTTGCTATATACAACACAGTGACTCAGATCTCAGGTGTATCAGGATGAATTATATAGAGGTCACTTTATGTGCTGACACTAACTGAACTTTTTCTTATTACTTTTCCGAAATGTGTTTAAGTATAGTAACATCCTATCATTGCAACCAAATGATGATATTAAGAACCCCCATTAAAGAAAAAGGTTAGTTTTATACAGAAATGAAGCATATGAATTAATAGCAATAAGTATTAGAGATGTATGGAAATGAAATAATATCCATATTCATATTCATATGAACATATTTTAGTTATTTAGATCTTCAAACTAGATAGGTTTATTCAGATCTGTTCTTATCCTAATATCATCCAGGCCAGTTTACTCATGGGAAGAAGGACTTTGTGAACTTACCTTCCAAAGAATGAGTGTCTGAGGAAAAAGGAAAATGGATGAAGTGGTTTTACAACTACTTGAGCTTGCCAAAAAAGCAAGGAATAAAACTGGTGCTTATCCGACAAGCAGAAAGGAACCTGAGGCTGCAGCACAATTACTTTTCAAAATACACTGATGTTTATCCTGTAGCAATTTTCTGTAATTACATTGACAGTACCTGACAAGCTTGTGTCATCAGCAGAAGGAATAAAGTAAGAGTCGCTGATGTGCTGATGTTCCTGGATTGCTATTATTTGCTTGAGTCTTTTTTTTTTTAAGTTCTTTAAATTTCTTTCAAGAAATGTCTTTCTCTGAATTTCAAATTATTTCCTGCTTTGTATATATGAGTTGAAATCTGCATTTTATTTATTTTGGCCTATGGTCTTTAGATTAAAACAAAGATGCAATAATCAATAGATTTTTCAACATCCCCTGTAGGGGCTGAAGCTTCCAAGCCTCATTTTTGTTCATTTGCTGTCAAATATGTCTTCACCATATACAATTTGCAGATAGTTTATTCTAGCTCCTATAAAAAACTAACAAAAATTTCACTCAATTACATTTTGCCAAGTTTCCATTTCCTAGCTGGGGTCAATACTATGAGATTCTTATTTCTTATATAAGAAATTGAACAGTTAGGGATTTTTCTAATCATCCCTCTACATTTTCCAGCAATTCAAATTGTACATTGTAAACAAAATGTTCTGAACATTAAGAAGAATAAATAGATTGGAGAGAACTGAGCAGAATGGAGAAACTTTGATTCATCTCTCCAATGAACTACAAAAGTGATAAGATAGTACAAGTAATCCTCAAATTATAACAGTTCATTTAGTGACCGTTCAAAGTTATAACGGCACTGAAAAAAGTGACCTATGACACTTTTTCACAGTTACAACCTTTGTAGCATCCCCATGATCATGTAATCACAATTCAGATGCTTGGCAACTGGTTCATATTTATGACCATTGCTATGCCCCAAGATCATGTGATCCCCTTTTGCGACCTTCTGACAAGCAAAGTCAATGGAGAAACTAGATTCACTTAACAATTGGGTTACTAACTTATCAACTGCAGTGATTCACTTAACAACTATGGGAAGAAAAGTCGTAAAATGGGGCAAAACTCACTTAACAAATGTCTCACTTAACAACAGAAGTTTTGGGCTCAATTGTGGTCATAAGTTGAGGACTACCTGTATTTCCTACCTTTCAGCCTATTTCACAGAGTCCTTATAAATATTAAGAAAAATGAGGCAACTATATAGGTCAGTGATGGCAAACCTTTTTTTCCTCGGGTGCCGAAAGCGCGTGCCCACACCCATAATTCAATGCCCCCCATGCACCACGCCCCCTGCGCATGCATGCACGACGCCCCGGGCTCCCCCGCACATGCGTGCATGACCTCCCGCACCCCATTTTGGGTCTAGCAGGCCTCCCTGAAGCCTCTGGAGGCTGGAAACAGCCCATTTCCAGACTTCCGGTAGGCCTGGTAAGCCCGTTTTTCACCCTCCCCAGGCTCCAGAGGCTTTCCTGGAGCCTGGGGAGGGTGAAAACGGCCTCTCACGGACCCCCGGAGGCCCTCCTGAGGCCGGAAACGGCCCATTTCCCGACTTCCGGTGGCCCGGTAGGCCCATTTTTCGCCCTCCCCAGGCTCCAGAGGCTTTCTTGGAGCCTGGGGAGGGCGAAAACAGCCTCCCCCACCCCCCGGAGGCCCTCTGGAGGCCCGAAATGCCCTCCCAGAGCCTCCGCGCGAGCCCTGTACTTACCTGGCATCCAAAACAGTCTGCATGGAGACTCCTGGGAGGGGAGGGGCGGTGTGGGCGGGGACAGCCAAAAATCAGCTCGCCGGTATGCACATGTGCGCTGGAGCTGAGCTAGGGCAATGGCTTGCGTGCCCACAGATATGGCTTCTCATGCCACCTGTGGCACGCGTGCCATAGGTTCGCCATCACGGATATAGGTTGTACTTGTTTAATAGTAGAGGAAGGTAGAATGATTAAGTAAAAAGAAAAATTAGAAAGTGCAAAAAGAATATATATATATACATCCAGTATATAAAGTATGTATAAAATATTTTAACTTTGATCGAATAATCCAAGTGTATATCCTTTCCCTTTGCTTTTAACAAGCTTGGTTTTTAATTCCTTTAAGAAATGTCCTAATACTTGATTTCTTTTCATTTCCTTTTTGTCTCTTCTCAAATGTGACTTCAAAACTTTAAGAGATCTCATGTGTAAATCCAAAACAAGCAGGATATCCAAGTCATCCTTGTTTGTTATTTGTATATGTCTTGTAATTATTAAAACATCAGCTGGTTTCATTCATTTATGTAACATCTTGTTCCATATCATTCTTCTAAGCCCATTTTGTATCTACGTTTGAATCAGCCCCACTCTTAGGTTTGTCTAATGATTTCTGTTCCTCATCTATAAGCTACATTTTTATAGTGGCAGACAATCTTGAAAGAAATGTACGAATATCTTTAAAATCTTCCACAATTAGAGAATTTTGTTCCATACTGTATTAATAGCACTCTTCTCCTTTAATTATGATCTTCACTTTTTTCTAGTTCTCTCTAGCACCTCTCTAGAGCCCAACCGTCAAAATCCCCGCTTACAAAGTTTTTCTCTAATCATTTTCCCTTGGGCATATTTCTTATAATTAATTTAATTTTTTTCATTTTTTAGAATAAAATTAAAAACAACCCACAGGAAGGGCTCGTGTAATTAATTTCAAAGTCTTATTTCAACTCTATCTGCCCCGTTAGTCCATTTATAACTTTCCAAAATCAACATTCTAATCACCCTTTTGCTGTGTATAGTAAGAATCTCTGAAGTCTTTAAAACTTGCATAAAACTTTTCTCAGGAAGGATCAAAGGAGATTCAACCTATGTGATGAAACTTGCCTTTCTGAAGGTTCCTAATGTCCCAAAAACTGTTAACAAGCAATTTCCGGAAGTGATTAAGAGAGGAAATATGCAAATTAAGTGTTGGTTTGACAGCTCTGAACCATGACTTGAGCAAGATGGCAATACCTCAGCTCCTATAACTCTAAATCCTCTGGAGACCAAGTTTTTTTTTAAGGTTTACAGTCTCCTTATGGGAATACATATTGGTGATCCTGAGTCCTCTTCCTTATCTGGAGAGGAATTCTGAGAAACTGATCCCTTCACCAACTCCTTTTTTTGTGATAGACATTTGCTCCACTCCCCATGGAACCATCTTCAGTTCAACATTGCTTCCCTGGAAGTCTGCTTCCAAGATAATTTGGAAAATTGTTAATATTCGTTTTTGCTATTCCAAAACACTCTCCCTCAGCTTTATGAAATAGATTTCAGTTTTCTTCTGACTTTTCTTTATTTGCAAGACTGGAGAAGAAATTTGTGGAGATTGAATATTTACAAGAACTTCCCTAGCTTACTGCTCCCGAAAATATATATTGATTGGAATTACAAACATGTTACAGTAAACATAAATATGGTATAAGGTGGATACTGTAATTTTTACAAATCATGTTGATGGGCTTAGGTTATTGTTTTATGTGCTAGTGTGATATAATGCTGTGAGTGGGGATTCCAGGTTCTAGTCCTTGGTTAAGGCATGGAAGCTGACCAGGTGTTTTTGGCCCAGTCACTATCTCTCATTCCTTAGCCTGGAACATTAAAAACATTTATCTACTAACTCACACTGTGCCAGATTATTAGACTATGGTCTATATGAGTGATATTATTGGAGAACTGTTGCAGTTGATAGATTTTATGTGGTAATGGAACACATTCAGATCCATAGTTAGCTGTGAAGCACAGTAGGTTACCTTATTTTTCAACACTATTCTCTCTCTCTTTTTAATTAATTATTGGGATAGAATACAACAGAATACTATTTGTTGTCACCTATTCCTAGCTGGAACTATTGTATGATCTACAACTATTCTGGACAGTGAGAGTTTCATTTCATAGGCCTTGAATAGTTAGTCAATGGTTGCTTATAGAGTTATCCAGACTAAGGCAACAACTAATTAACAAGAACAAATCATGACACAAGAATCAAATTCTGCAGGAGACCCAGATACTAAGTCTGCTGCCTTAACTATGTATATAAAGAATAACAAAATAACAGAGTTGGAATGGACCCTGGACATCTTCTAGCCCAACCCCCTGCTCAAGCAGGAAACCCTATACAATTTCAGACAAATGGTTGTCTCTTCTTAAAAACTTCCAGTATCGGAGCACCCACAACTTCTGGAGAAAAGTCGTTCCACTGATTAATTGTTCTAACTGTCAAGAAATTTTTTCTTAGTTCTAGGCTGTTTGTATCCTTGATTAGTTTTCATCCATTGCTTCTTGCCCTGCCTTCTGGTTAGTCCATTTATAACTTTCCAAAATCAACATTCTAATCACTCTTTTGCTGTTTATAGTAAGAATCTCTGAAATTTTTAAAACTTGTATGTTTTAGCCTCCAGTCCCCTAATCATCTTTGTTGTCTCTGACAATTATCTTTGTTGTGTTCATCTCTGAACTCTTTCTAGAGTCTCAACTGTTAAGTTGGGGGTTTTAATGAAGAGGCAGGACTCCGCATAGTGGCTTCAGCTCTTTAATTCAAGTCTTGGAAAAACATCTCTTCCGGCTGGCCACCAGCTCTCTCTTTTAAAGGGCTCTGTCAGGCAGTCTGGCCACTGACATCGTCTTAATTTCTTGCCGCTCGAATAGACCAATGAGCGGCGGGCATGCTAATTTCTACTACTTAACTCGGACTGGAGTGAAGCCTTTGCTTTTTGGCTTCACTCCCTATTTACATATTCAACACCCCTCCCTCCCGGAATGATAACTACCAATCAGGTTTCGCCTACAGGACATAGTCACGCAGGTAGGCGGGGCATTGGTGGGTGCGCCCCGACCTGCGCAGTCCATTCGTCCCAGCGGCAGTGGCCTGTGCAGTCAGGTCTGCTGCTGCTCCAGAGTCAGCAGAAGGAATCGCCTGGAACTTCTCCTGGGGTGTGGCTGACTCCGCCCGGGCTGACTCTTCTGGAGATCCTCGCTGGACACGTGGCCCTTCAGGTGTGTGTTTGCATGTCCTATTCGGTTTTGAGAGTAAGGTCTGTTGCTCGTTAGATGGTAGGTCGGTGTCTATGGGTGGTTTGTATGCTGTTCGGGGCGGAGTATTGTTTATTTCTAAGTGTGTTTTGGGCTCTGTTTGGGGCAGAGTATCTTCTGTTTGCCTTAGTCTAGTGTTATCTATTCTGCCCCGGAGTTGGTCTATATGCCTTCTCCAAATCTTTCCATTCTCTAATTCTACTTGGTAGGACCAGGGACCTGTGATGGTGATTACTTAACCCGGACCCAGGGTGGGTTGCCAGCATAGTTGTGAGCATAGACTAGATACCCTGTGTCAAATGACCGGGGCTTCCTGGTCAAATCGAGGCGTGTCTCGGCATTGTAGTTTGGGTGTAGCCTGTCTAGTTGTGACCTAAGTTTGCGACCCATTAATAATTCTGCAGGACTCCAGTTCATGGTTCGTGGTTGCACTAGGGGTTATGTGCTGGGCCAACAGGAATTGGTCTGTTTTGGTTTGCCAGTTCCCGGGCCCATCCTAGCTAAAGCTTCTTTAGTGGACCTCACCATCCATTCTGCTTGTCCATTGCTAGCCAGATGGAAAGGCGCTATCAGGGCATGTCTTATTCCCTGTTCCGCTAAAAATGATTCAAAGTGTTTTGCTGTGAATTGTTCCCCATTGTCGGATACCAGAACATCTGGTAGTCAGTGGGTGACAAAGAGTCTCCGTAGCACCCTGATGGTTGCTTTGGTCATTGTTGTTGTCATTAGAATTACCTCAAGCCACTTTGAATATGCATCCACAATAATTAAAAACATTTGCCCCTGGACCGGTCCTGCAAAATCAATATGTATTCTCGACCATGGCCCCTTTGGTTTCTCCCATTCCCTTGCGGGTGCCTTGGGTGGTGCTTGCATGGATTCCTGGCATGGTGTACAAGTTGCAACCCATTTGGTGATGCCCCTATCCATGTTTGGCCACCAAACATAGCTCCTGGCCAATGCCTTCATTCGGACAATGCCAGGATGTCCCATGTATAATGCTTCTAATATTTGTTTTCTCAAATTATGGGGTACAACCACTCTATCCCCCCACAATAGGCATTCCATTTCGGCCAACAATTCGTATTGTTTGTCATAAACAGTTTGAATTCCTCCCCCACTGGTCCTCTCGGTCACCCCCTCCAGTTCAAAACTTTAGCCAAAGTTTTGTCTTTTGCCGTCTGTGCCGCTATCTCTGTCACTGTGACTGGGCTGGCTTCAAAGTCTTCGATGAGCAGGTTGGTTGCGATGGGGGCCGGGTCTTCCACGAGGTCTGGGAGAGGGCACCGGCTGAGGGTGTCTGCATTACTTATGTCCTTCCCCAGCCGGTGTATTAGTCTATAGTTATATGCTGCTAAGAAAATTATCCATCTAGTCTTTCTAGGGGACATAAAGGTCGGAGTTGGGCGGTCCCCCGCAATAATGCCAAGAAGTGGCTTGTGATCTGTAATTAGTTCAAAATGCCTTCCATATAAGTACTCATGGAAATGCTTAATTCCCACTATGGCAGCCAGCGCTTCCTTGTCCAGCTGTCCATAGTTCCTTTCTGCAGGTGATAGAGTTCTAGAGTAGAATGCAATGGGAGCCTCAGCCCCATCCGGCAGCCAATGGCTGAGGACAGTGCCAACTCCAAAAGGGGATGCATCACAAGTTAGTAAAAGGGGAAGAGTCTGGTTATATTGTATGAGGACACTCTTGGATGACAATAAATTCTTTACAGCAGAGAAGGCAGCAGCTTCTTTTTGTCTCCAATTCCATCGTGCCTTTTTGCCAAGCAGTCGGTGTAAGGATTCAGCAACGGTCCCCTTCTGTGGCAGAAAGATACTATAAAAGTTTAACAGGCCAAGAAAAGCCTGGAGTTCAGTCTGATATTTTGGCGCGGGAGTTTCCTTGATTGCTTTCACTTTCTTTGGGGTTGGGTGAATGCCTGAACCATCAATTAAATACCCCAGGATTTAACTTGTGGCACTCCTATTTTGCATTTCTCTTTTTTAACTTTAAGCCCAACTTCTTGGAAACGTCTCAATGCTTCTCTTAGTCTCTGGGTTAGTTCTTCTTTGTTGTCCCCGGACACGAGGACATCATCAAAGTACGGTACTACCCCCTCAATGCCATGTAGGCGGTGCTCCATTAAGCTTTGGAAAAGTCCTGGAGCCACACTCACCCCAAATTGTAAGTGGCGGCATTTAAATGCCCCTCTGTTTGTTACAATGGTTTGGGCTTCTGCGGTGGCATTGTAAACCGGCGGTTGCTGATAAGCTTGTGCCAAATCAAGTTTTGCGAATATTTTGCCTTGTCCTAGGGAGTGCAGTAAGTGCTGGACTACCGGTACTGGGTAAGCACTCTGTTGCAAGGCTTTATTCAGGGTACATTTATAGTCCGCACAGATGCGGATTGACCCGTCTGGTTTAATGGGGGTGACTATTGGGGTTTCCCACTTAGCGTGATCCACCGGCTCCAAAATTCCTTGGGCAATTAATTTGTCTAATTGACTGTTTACTTTGGGCTGGAGAGCAAGGGGAACCCTCCTTGCCTTCATTTGGATGGGGACTACATTGGGGTCTAAATTGAAAGATATGGGTTTCCCTGTGTACTTGCCCAAGCTTCCGTCGAATACATCTGCGAATTCCTTCATCAGGTCCTCTATGCTGTCATCTTGGACTGCGTGGATGCCCATCACTCCTAAACCCAAAGCTTTGAACCATTGTAGTCCCAGCAGACTGGGTAGGTCGTTGTCTATGATGGTTAATTGAAGTTTTCCGGTGAATTCTTTAAACTGGACTTGTACGGAACCTATCCATAGCATGGGGATGTGGTTTCCTTGATAGTCTTTTAGCACTAATTTCTGTGGTTCCAGCTGTTTCCTTTCTAGTTCTGGAACTGCCTTCTTTATGGTCTTCCAGGATACAATGGTCAGGAATGATCCTGTGTCTACCTCCATGTGGCATGGGGACCCTTCGATGAGGACCGTGATGTGGATTTTTTCTAAGTTGGGCATGTTGGAGTGCCCAATGGTCGTTTGTTGTGTTTTATTGTTGTTTGCAGCTCGGGGGTCTCTGTGACTATTTCTTTGGTATTGCGTTTTTCTGAACCCTGGTTGTCCTTCTGGCTGCCTCGTGGGTTGCCATGGGTGGAATATGGCCGGCTGGTCAGCTTGGCAGGCTCTTGCGATGTGACCTCTTCTGTCACATCTCTGGCAGATTGCGTCCAGGAATCGGCAGCTTGCTCTGGGATGATTTTCCCCACAGCCGGCACACAATGAGCACCTGTCTCGCTTCTCCGAATGTCCTGCTCTCCCTTCGACTCGCAGGCGATGGATCTCATCATCTTCCTCGGGGAAATCTTCGGTCTCCCAGCTCTCTTGGTGTACAGCGGTGGCTCTTTGTGGCACGTTTATGTTTTCTGTTTTTTGGATGGCCGCAGCTGTGTTATCTGTTGCTTCCAATGCTCTAGCTTCTTCTAGCACTATTTTAAAAGTGAGCTTAGGTCTTGATAGCAGTCTTCTCTGTAGCCGGAGGTCTCTCAGCCCGAAGACAAGTCTATCCATCATTGACTGTTCTATATTGCTGAACTCGCAGCGAGCCGTGGCTTTTCGCAGAGCGGCAAAACATCTCTGCTGGCTGGCCACCAGCTCTCTCTTTTAAAGGGCTCTGGCAGGCAGTCTGGCTACTGACATCATCTTAATTTCCCGCCACTCGAATAGACCAATGAGCGGTGGGCATGCTAATTTCTAGTACTTAACTCGGACCGGAGTGAAGCCTTTGCTTTTCAGCTTCACTCCCTATTTACATATTCATCATCATCATCATCTTTTAAATGTCATGGCGACCAAAACTGGATGCAATATGTGATCTTAGTAAGGCATTATAAAGTGGTATTAACACTTCATGTGATCTTGATTCTATCCCTCTGTTAATGCAGCCTAGGACTCATTAGAGCATTGGCTATTTTGGTAACTGCAGCACACTGCTGGCTCATATTTAAGTGATTGTCCACTAGGACTCCAAGATCCCTCTCGTAGTTACTTAGCCATCTATTCTATACCTGTGCATTTGGTTTTTCTTGCCTAAATGTGGAACCTTACTTTTGTCACCATTGAATTTCTTTTTGTTAGATAGGGCCCAGTGTTCATGTCTGCCAAGATCCTTCTGTATCTTAAGCATATCTTAAGATGACACCAAGTTGGCTACTCCTGCCAGCTTGGTGTCATCTGTAAATTTGATGAGTTCCCCTTCTCGCCTCTCATTTAAATATTGATAATATTATTACAAAAACCCACAGCCCAAGGGGAACATATTCTTCTTAATCCTTCTATATGTTATATGCTATCATCTGTCAGCAGTGATCCAGTGCATCTTTCATTGGACACAGTGGAAAGCCCTGTGAAAAGGAATAAAGGGACACAAATCTGACACTAGACAGGACTAATTCCTAAAACCAGAAAAGGAACATTTCAGTTTTTAGAAAACACTGTCACTGACCTCTATGTATTAATCCTGAAATACTGAGACCATTTCATCCTGAGATATCTTGGGTTAAAATTCATTAGAAGATTTAACAGCATCTCACATACTAAAAAGATTTTATCACAACAAACATGTTTATCTGCTATCCAGTGCAAGATCCCTATTTTATATTTATCTAACTGCTTTAATGGACACTATAATTATTCTCACAAGCTCTCATATCTCATGCCATTTCCTTTCTTTTCCAACAATACCTATGTGTATTTTATGTTCTTTTCTCAGAGCAGTACTTGATACAATACATCTGATGAAATGGATGATCTATGAAAGTTTACGTTGTCAACAAATTAGTCTTTAAGGTACCACAAAACTGTCTTTATCTTTCTTCTGTTAAATATCTTTTTTTCCTACGTTGTTTTGCCTTTCAAGACAAGACTTTTCTCAAAGCACTGTCACTGCACAGCTGTAGTTGTTCAGAGTAAAACTTGTTAGAACAAGTGTCAAGAAGTCCCAAAGGTGCTTTTTTAAGAGGTAACTTGACTTTCTGGTTTTTCTTTGAAGACATTTCACTTCTCATCCCAGAAGCTCCTTCAGCTCTGAAGAACTGAGGAAGCTTCTTGGATGAGAAGCGAAATGTCTTCAAAGAAAAACCAGAAAGTCAAGTTACCTCTTAAAAAAGCACCTTTGGGACAACCATGACCTGGATGTTTGAGAATCTCCATAGACAAGTGTCAAGAAGCAAGAACAATCGCCTTATTGATTTAATGAATCATAGAAGCTTCTGGAGGCACACTGGAAGGTGTGGACAATTAACCAATAGTGTACACTGGAAAATGCTTGCACACGTACTTTTTTTTTTTGTTGCTGTGTGTTATTAGAGGGATGGTGGAGAAATGGTCACATCTGCACTACTGCTGGTTCTGTTGCTGAGGCTCTCCCAAATTCCACAGAACTCAGCTGGAAAACCATCTGGCCAAGTGAGGTACACTATAAATTTCTCTTCAAATCTTTAATCAGCTCATCACCTTCAGAAAGAAATTTTTGTATTTCTAGTGCTACAAGGACTGATAGCAAACAATATATGGTTATTGGGAATCGTCTATATAATACAGTTTGAAGCAAATATAATATTAACTTTATTTCCCAAATAAATGTGTTGGGAACAGTTAGGAGTTAAGAAAGAGCTAGAAAACTAGAAAGAGCTAGAAAGAGAATTTTGATACCATCATAGAGGTTACATCTGGATGGTACAGTAGGTTTTCATTAAAGGAAGATCCCTTCCATGTGGACAATTATTTTCAGGACACATATGTTTGAACACCATGCATGGTAACTTGAGCATTTCTGAACATTGTCCCTGATATCTGTGTATACAGCACATTGGCAAGAATATTGTTCAGGGAAAGGAGGAAAAGAAAGCAGAAGCAACTTATCTTAAAATTATATTTCCATTTTGGCCTATTCTTCCTGATGTGAGTCCTGTCCAATTCTACTGAATGGTTCTCAATCAGCACTGACCCAAATTGTTAGGTATGTTAGGTTAGGTATTATGAAAGCTGAAATTTGATCCCTGCAGAGAGCTGGGGGAAACCATTCTAGTTTATACAGGCTTGTTTTAATTATAGGAAAAGAAAAAATGCTTCAAGTATTATGTGTGAAAATACCCATAGTGAAAAGAGTTTGCAACATAAATACCTGGGATTTATGATCTGTTGGGACTACTTGGTTTAATAACTACCTGTATGTAATCAGTGACAAGGGAATATTCCCCACGCATATTAGTATTAATCTCTGATCCCAGGCCTTAAAAATTTGTTGCAGTAAAGCCAAGTAAGCTTTCACTCACATTAAACCTTAGTTTCCTCTTCAGCCTGGACCTGTCAGATGTGAAAGAGCCAAGCTTATGGGAACACTCTTCAGTTAGCTACCATTGGCGGTTTATCTTAATCCAGAAGCAACATGCATTATAAACAAAGCATGTTCTGACATTGCTTCAGACAACAGTATTTGGTCCTCCATATGAAATAAGAAAGACAACATTTTGATAAATTGGACGCTTCAGTAAATCTTGCTGCTGTTTCATTTTTTTTTTTTTTTTTTTTTTTTCAATTAATTT
>QLTV01000419.1:2786529-2799666 GCA_003457575.1 Thermophis baileyi
GCAGTTAAACTGGTCCTGAGCCAGATAGGGATTTAAAGGTAACAACCAACACCTCAAATTGTGACCGGAGCACAATCGGCAGCCAGTGCAGCTCGCGAAGGATGGGACTCGTGTGGGTGTACCTTGGCACACCCACGACTGCTCGCGCAGCTGCATTCTGGACTAATTGTAGTCTCCGGACACTCTTCAAGGGTAGCCCCATGTAGAGCGCATTGCAATAGTCAAGCCGTGAGGTGATAAGGGCATGAGTGACCGTGAGCAGGGCCTCCTGATCTAAATAGGGCCACAATTGGTGCACAAGACGTACCTGTGCAAAGGTCCCCCTGGCCACAGCTCAGATCAGAGGTTTGTCAGGGCAAAATGGAACTATTGCTTTAATCTCAGTGTAGTCTTCACCAAATCAGATGCCTGATTCATGAAAGTCTGTTCTTCATCACATATTTTTATTTCTGATGCCAGATTTATACAGTTGGGACTTGCAGAGTGGAAAACTGATTTGTGTTCCTTACTAAAGCAAGGGACCATAAAACACTTCAAATGGAGCATAAGCCAGTAAACATGCAAACATGTAAACAACTAATATATGCCAAAGATTCCCAACAGTATAACGAGAGGTGATACTATAGGGATTAGACAGGGACAACATTCAGTTTTGGAGGACAGGGAAGAACAGCAATGAGCAGAGTGATAAATAGATGCACATAACACATGTGGGCAGGGTTAAGATTTTATGAGCGTAGACAATTTTCTTTTTAAAAGTGTGCTAAGGTATTTTAGGATATATACAGTCCTGATCCTGAAAAAGGCAGAAAAATTGCTGATTTGGGACAATTTTAACACTGAAATTTGATAATGCACTTAAAGGGGCTCTGGGTATGCAAACAAAGAGACAAAAAAAAAACACCCCAAAATCAGGGGGAATAGAGTCCATAGATGCAGCTAAGAGAAAGCCAGAGGGCAAATTTTCAATGACAGCCAACCTTCCACATATTCCTAGATTTTGGGAACTGTAACAATATTTTTTAACATCAACATTCAAAACCATCTCCAGGATAAAAATGAAAGAAGGGACCATAGACATGATCCATTGCTACTGGCAAGGAGTTCACTGGTTTAGATCAAAGGCCTACTGTGTCTGGTCTTTGTTTTCCCACTGTGTCTAAACTGAATTTCTATGAGCCCCACGTAGGGGACATGAAAGTAGCATCTTCTCCCATTACTGCTCTGATTCTGATTTGGTATTCAAAAGCATTTTGTTTCTTAATCTGTAGTTTCATGTAACAATAGCTACAGCTCTCCTCCCTTAATTTATCTTACTCCTTGCTAAACCATGTATTTTACTTGGAAATATTATCTCCTCCCTCTGAGATCTCTAAGCTGGAAATTACTCAAGCAATTGCTAATCCATCTGGTGCTCTCTTGGAATCAGGGCTTTTCTGCAACTGCACCTGGTGCCTATGAAATCAGAAGATGCATTTTTGTGACTTTTAAGAAAGCCTTTAACATACTTATAGGGAACAATTTCTAGTTGGTTTATCTTATGGGCTGCTTAGATGCAGCAATGTAAAAAGCACCTCTATGAAGTTTATTTTATTTAGAAAATTTATATTGCCGCCTATTCGCACATGGTGACTCAAGGCGGCTTACAGGAATATAAAAACATCATATATTAAAAATAAAACTAATAAAAGAAAATACTCAAATAATCAAATAATATAATAGCCCCCCACCCCGGCAACAACATGTCATACAAGCCATTTAATGGGCTCCATCCCGCTCTGGGTTCCCCAGGCCTGCTGGCAGAACCAGGTCTTCAGCACCTTCTGGAAGAGTGTTAGAGTAGGGGCTATTCTAATCTCTGGGGGAATGATGTTCCAGAGAGAGGGAGCCACCATGGAGAAGGCTCTTCTTCTGGATCCCACCAGGGGTATCTCCCTGGGGGATGGGACCCACAACATTCCTTGCCTCCCCGCTCCAGTGGGTTGGGTATATGTGACTGGCAAGAGACGGTCCCTCAGATAACCTGGCCCCAAGCCATGAAGGGCTTTAAAGGTGACAACCAGCACCTTGAATTGCACCCAGAAGCAAATCGGCAACCAATGCAGCTCCCGCAGGAGAGGTGATACATGTGCACACTGAGGTCTGCACAAAACCATGTGGGCCGCTGCATTTTGCACCAACTGGAGCTTCTGGATGCTCTTCAAGGGCAGCCCTATGTAAAGCATGTTGCAATAATCAAGGCGGGAAGTGACTAGGGCATGAGTGACCATGAGTAAGGATTTTCAGTCCAGGAAAGGGCATAACTGGCACATAACCTGCAGTTGCACAAAGGCCCTCCTGGCCATGACCACTACCTGCTCTTTGAGCAGGAGTCACGGGTCCAGGAGAACCCCCAGATTATGCACAGGGTCTTTTGGGGTAGTGCCATCCTATCCAAGACCAAAGGTGGCAATTTTCCATGTGCCAAAGAACCCCAAACCCAGAGCCACTCAGTCTTGCCAGGGTTCAGTTTCAACCCATTGCTCCCCATCCAGCCCTAACAGCCTCCAGGCACTGCGAGGAGGAGGACACGGCATTGCTTAACTCGCCGCGGGCTGAGACATATAACTGAGTATCATCAGTATATTGTGTTCCTGAACATTAAAAAAAATAATTCTAAATTATTTTGGCTTACATGCCATCAAGGCAGGTTCAACTCCTAGTGATTGAATGGACAAATGCTCACCATCTTGATCTGTTTCTAGTAATAGTATAAGCTTTTACAGGGAAAATATGATAATTTATTTGACCCCATATACACAATTAATCCATTGCCTTTCTTTTACTTCCTTCAACCTTGACGAAGTGTCATTTTTTTGTAGTACATCTCTTCTTCACTGGTGGTCATGATCTCAAGAGAGCAATTAACTTTTATTGATCTGGGATCAACTAATTGGTTTTTCTTACAGTCCATTCTCCTTTTAGTAACTTCTCTACATTCATAATTCAAAGGTTTCTATTTTCATTGTGTTTTTTTCTTTCACAGAATATATTAAATTGGAAAGACAGTTGTTGTAAGCATTATTATGTTTATTGTTGTAGAAATATCTTCATTCCTCATGAATTTGACTAAATTTATTGTTGCTTTCTTTTCCAGGATTCCTTTCTTTTTTACTTTTCCAGCACATCCTTTCTCTTTATATATTCTTGAGCAATAGTAAACAAAATTATTACCTATACTTCTTCACCATCAATTGCAAGCCCGCTAAGTATGCAGATTGATATGGGCTTTTGTGTTCTTAATATTTAACATTACTCCACTGCCATGTTTACTTCCTTTCAGTTATCAAACTGGGGTATGTACATCATTTATTTCTTTGCTTCTCTTTTTTCCTCCCCATAGCTCCTCATATTCTCTTCCACATAAATTAATTTTACTGTAACTTTTCCTTATCTAGATCTTATATTCTGACTGTAGCTCCTTTAGGTCAAATCTTGCTGGCACATCTCCTCTCTTTAATATTCACAGTTCAACTCTATATTTGACACCAATAAGTCATGGTCTCTTCTGCACCTGAAAATAGCCTGACTAGATAGAACTTCTCCGTCTTCTGTTTCCACTGAAAATGGTTGATATTTTAAAGATTATTTTATTCCGCCTTTGTTATTTTTATAAATAATTCAAGGCAGCAAACATACCTAATAATCCTTCCTCCTTTTCGCCTCATAGCAACAACCCTGTGAGATGGGTTGGGATGAGAAAGAGTGGCTGGCTCAAAATCATCCATATGACTTTTATATCTAAGGAATTACTAGAATTCATGGTCTCCTGGTTTTGATATCCTTGTCTGATGTTTGTGTTTATGTTAATTTAAGCAGATGTTGGAAATGGGGAAAAAATATTTTGCCAGTTCTACAGTATTAAATCTCTCACATTTTCTGTATTGGCCACTTCTTCCTATTACTTTAGAACCTTTCATTTGTCCATTAGTTTATGAGAATCAGCCATTTGTATTATATCCTTTCATGTTGCATTTAACACTTCTTGCAATGCACCACACAATTTCTCAGTGTTTCCCACTGTTGCATCTATAGTGGATACTGTATACTTGTCTAACATTGATGTTCACTAGAGAACCACTTATTTTAATAGATATAAAATATGTCATTTATTGGGTATATCCAAACATATTTCTTGGCAATGTCTTTCTTTTAAGCATATTGTCACTCCATTCATTTATATGGTGTCATGTACTGAATTATCTTGTAAACATTTGATTTGAAATGATCTATTCTGGTCCATCTATGCTATTTATTTCTATATAATGTAGATCACTTGATTTTTGGTTTGATAAAAATATCTTGGTTCAAGCCTCCCAATTTTCATGTTCCAATTGTTTTCTTTTTAATATTGGCACTGTCAGCGATCAGACCTCCTTGAAACTTGGGTCTGAAAAACTGGCTCAAAGCGAAGTTTATGAAATTGCTGCCTGGCTTTCAATCCAGATGTTCTATCCAGATGGTGGTTACCATGGCCTCTGATTGGTAGATTTTCATTTCTTTAATCCTACTGCTCATCTGGGAAGACAAGCACCAATTAACTTTTTTTAATGAACAGTCTTTGATGATATGTGGCTTTCACTGATGGTCCTTTGGCATGAGCTGCCCATTGACTTCCCACTATACTTGAAATCTCTCCAGCACATGAAAGTCTAACCTGTGGACTAACAAAAAATAGAAAGAAAAAGAAGTTTCATAATTGTTTCCGTCCTGTGGGATAGAGTGGAAAACTGGCAATTTTACATGGTTAAGAAAAATAAAAAAAAATAAAAACAGGGTAATCTAAATAAATAATTCTACTTGCTCCATTAAAAAAAATAAGCATGCACAACATAATTATAATTTATGTAATATGGTAGTCCATGCTTAATATTGGGACCAGCAACTCCTTTGCTAAGCTATGTGGTCATAAAGTGGAACATCACATGACTACAGCAACTTCCAACAGCAGTGGCAGCAGTTCCAGTTGCTGCTCTTAGGCAAATCCCATGTCAATCACAGCAAACTGCAGTCATCCGATTGCCATGTATAACCATTGACTTGGCTCATTGGAAGCTGGCACTCAAGGTTGCAAATGGTGATCACATGACTGCAGAGACACTGCAACAGCTGCAATTATGAGGAATGCCATCATTCTTAACTGAACGGTCTCTGAATGAGGACTACCTGCAATACCCAGCTTTGTAGCCAAAGTCACTTGCAAAGCAACTGACAACAACAAAAAACATATATAATAAGAGACAGAAAGTTTATTTAATCAGCATCATCATTGATAGCATAAACAGGAAACAAAACCCACCTCAAAATCTGAAAAAATAATCAAGTAATTGGGAAAAACCTATGCAACTAAAACCCCATTCCTCAAGTTCTTCTACTACCAGAAATTTATAGCTATAAAGATAGAAAGCCTGTCTACATAAATGATATATTATCACAACAACGGCTGAATGATGCTATAAATTGATAGTGTGGCAATCCTTCTAGTCATTCCAAGTACAATGGGACAGTGTATTTGGCAAAAAGCTTCCAATTATTCTTAATACTCAGAATAATTTGTGTGCGGAGAGGTGTTAATGAGTTATCTCTGGAAGAGGAAAACAAGTTGAACAAAAGGCAGAAAATACAGTTGGTTGAGTACAATCCTAAAGTAGAAACATATAATCAGCTTCCAACTGGAATCAGTCTGGCAAAGTATCTTTAAAGTACATACATATGATGATTTCTCCATATAGTCACTGTTTTGGCTGTAATATGTGGAATTGCAAAATGCATAGTAGTATCCTGGCAGCTGTGAAAGGGAGCCTGGAGGCTTATAATGTTATAAACAGATGTCTTTGTGTAAACTACTCTAAATGTTACAGCTGGAGGTTGGAGAATGCACCATAGGAATATTGTTTTCAATGGCAGAGCTTTACAAATGTGTTCCACTTCTCGGTATTCCAAATCATGTTAGATAATAATTACAAATAAAGAAATTTAATTAATCTATTCCCATACACCAAAATAATTCAGTGTTATAGAATACTTATCTCAACAGTATCATGTTAATGGATTCCATGGAGTACTTAGCACTCCATGTAGAAAGGCCTTCCATGTGACGTTTCTATTTCTTTAATCATGCCTCAACTCAGTGTTTCTAAATTTTGGCAATTTTAAGATGTGTGACAATTTTTGAGGGTCATAGAATTAAGTGTTGTCTTTATATAATGCTATTTAGGAACTGTCTTGGCAGAAAACTTATCTGAAAATACTATATAGTCAGGGAGAAATTAATGCATTTAAGCAAAATAGCACCCATCTATTTTGGGTGCTCTTCAGAAGACAACAAACTACAAATAGATTTGCTTCCCCAAAAACACAAGTTTAAATCAGAAGATTGAAGATGACTTGCTTTTATCAACATATCCAGTCTTGAATTGTAAATGGCTTCCTCCATCACATTTATATTTATTTGCAAACTTGTGTCCCACTCCTTCTGTCACAAAAATTCCCAGAAAAGCTTAGAGATTAATAAAGACAATGTACTTGTCACCCTGAGGCATACAATCTATGAAGACATATCGCATAAGAAAAGAAAAAGTGAGAAAGGAAAAAAAACAAGGAGACTTCAGCAGCCATACTCAGCAATCTGTGTGGAAAATAGCTGGTCCAAACAGTTTGGAAAACAGATCCCAACAGATCTGTCGAAATAACTCATTCTTCCTCAGAATGATCCAAAATACGGTAGCTAGAAGCTATTGGTCTTACAAGATGGGATCTAGTCTTTCTGGAGTCCTATATGTCATTTCTTCCATTTCAGGCTAAGTAGGGCTACTATACATACCCATTTTTTATCCTAGACATGACTTCTCTATCTTTGACATGGGATTTGTAAGGCTCTAAAAAAATCTAGATTTCCCTACTTACCGTATGTATATAATCAGCAGTTAACCACTTGATTGATTACATAAATCAGCTGTGTGGTTGATGAGCCACAGCTGAATCACAATCATGCAAGTGCAGCATTGGAGTAAAGCCATACAAGGGAGCTTTCCTATCTGCCACAACTGGCATAGCCAGATTTAACTCATTTGTTCTCAGCTGACCAATCCTAGTCACGTGAACCTGAGTGATTTTCTAGGAGCAAGGTGGCCACAGGTTCTGTTCACTCAGTTGTTGTGAATAGTGTACTTCTTGTTTTATACTGCTGTGCAGCTAGCAAAGAACTCAGGTGGTGATGGAAATTAGACACTTTGACTGCAGGGACCTCCTCTTTGATTCTTGGGTGAGACTATAATTTCCAGTATATAATGGTATGGCTTTGGGGGATTCCCCAAGTATCTTCTTTTCTATGGAGCTTTCCAACCCAGGATTTTGTTTTCCTCCCTTTCCTACACCAATTTCATGACTGATTCATCCCCATTCCAGGACCTGGCAAGGAGAAGGGATGCATAGGTGTTGACTGCAAAAATATTTTTTGTTTCTCTGCCAGCAACTGGGTGGAAATGTACCATATTTGGAAGCAAGTTATTATATGCAAGAGCCACCCTCTATTTATCAGTAGTAACATGAATCATGTCTTTTCAATATCTTATTTCTAATGATGATTTGTTTGCTTGATTTAGGAAAACTCACAATGGAAATCATGGTTTTATCCCCGTTACCGGTTTATACTTTTAGATGTCTTTATGATTTGAGAGGTAGAATATATGATAGGGTAGTGGGAAGGAGCAGATAACACTAGATCAAGAAAATCCTTCTTCAGAATGTCCTGTAAAAAAGTTCAATTATAGATGAGGTTAAAGGATCCCAGGTGAAACTTCTGCCACCCCGCAGATGTTCCTTCTGCCATTCTTTTTAGGACAGTTGGAAGTATTTGCGTATAGGAAAAGAACGTAGTCCAAACAATAAAAGGAGCAACAGACAGAATAATAATTTTACATTGCCTTTTGGATGATCTATTGAACTCAGAAATTAAATTCTCTTTTGATAGTAATGATTCTTAGTTTCAACAGAAAAGTGCAGATAAGGACCAAGGTATATGTCAGCTGAAAAAAGTATTTGAAAAGGATGCTGAAAACTACCATCCTTATAAGAGAATTTGCTCAGAAGTAATCAAAGAGTAAATGGCAATACCATAACAATTTCACCCCTCTCATGCTGCAACAGGGGCTGAAAGGAAAACAAAAGGGAATTTTCACAGCCAAGAAATACCTAGATTTTCTATCCATTGTATCCTCTTCTGAGTCCTGTATTTCTAAGTCAGAGTAAGGAGGTATGTAAGCAGGAAAAAATAGCAGCTACTACTACTGAGTAAAAAGGCAGGCTATAAATTGCACATCATAATGTAACAATAATAATAGCATGTTTCTCATCTTTTCCTTGCTGTGTACAGTGGTTGGGAAAGATCATGAAACTGTTTATCAGCAAAATGCAAGCAGCTAACTCTGCTTGTTTATTTGCTGTCTCTCTTGTTGCACAAAAGGATAGTTATAAAAGGAGCAACCACCTCCTGAGCCCAGGGTTTTTTTTTTTTTTTTTTTTTTTTTTTTTTTTTTTTTTTTCCTTTTTATGGTTAACTTCAAAATGTTGGAGGGAGAACTGGAGAATGACTGGTGTGCCGGTACATACTGCTCCATTATTCCTACAAGGCTATTTTTTCAATGTGAGTGGCTAAACAAATATAATCTACCCATAGCCTTCCCCAATTTGAGGCTGGAGACAGAGAGATGGTCCAAGTTACCTTCTTGTTAGCGATCCCTCTACCAAACCACCTAGTTTTAATCTGTCTCCCTCTATTTGGATGAAACTGAACAGAATTGGATGTGACACTGGAAGAAATGCCTGTGCCCTATATGAATGGGGCTGGAAAGATTCCCCTTGTTGTGACTGTGGTGCTAATATGCAAACTATTAAACATATTGTGCAAGACTGCCCTTGATGTGCAGTCTCTGGTTCCTTAGAAAATCTGTGTGAAACAATGGCAGAGGCGGTTGCCTGGATAGCTGAACTGGACATGCAATTATGAGGCCAGTGCTTTACGCCTTTAGAAGTTTTGTATGTAATTGCGTGGATTGTGTTTTTATTTTTACTTCTCTTGGTCATATTCTCATATGCTAAATTAAAAAAAAACAAAACCTGAGCCACTTTCTTCATATTAGATTATACTTTACAATACTATACACACTCTAGATTAGTCTATGAAATCTTGCCACAACCTCACAACCTCCCAAGAATTTTGTTCACATTATAGTTGGGTAAGTGATTGAAATTTATGCAGTTGTTTTTTTTACCACCAGCGAAGTGGGAGTAACACAATTTCTGTGGTAAATGAGATGTCTTCTATTGTAGATTTACATTGTTGGCAGAGATTTTTGAGACTATTTATTTATTTGATAAATCCTTTTGCTTTCTATAACAGTATACAAAATGATACGTCCACAAAGCAAAGAAAGAGAAGATTATATCCAAGAAGAATTTGTTGTAAAGTGTTTACTTCACACTGTCGCTTTATGGATGCTTTCAGAGTTGGAGAGTGAAGATCACTTGGATAATAGAAAGATTGATTGATAAATATTATATTTGACCAACATGTGTGAGCGTGCATAAAGTACATGAAATAAAAAGATGGCTATTAAAATAAATTATATGACCATCAGAGGAAGAAAGAGAAGAGAGGAAGGAGTTTTAAAGATATCAAAGAAATGCAGTTTTGTTGGACAGTATTTTATTACTTCACTCTTATTGGAGCAAGGCAATTTTGGCAACATTATGGGTCACAGTGCTTTTATGATCTGCTAAAAGATGGGAGATGTACCATTGGTTGTCTGGGAATTCCTTTATGAGCAGTTAGATTAACTTCAGATAGAAATTACAGTACAACAGAACATTCTGTACATCCTCTATGGCGTGGGAGTCAAGGGGCAAGGCAAAATTGTTTGTGGAAGGAATTTGATATTTAACATCAATAACTGCAGAAGTTGATAACTGAGTAACTGGAGTTGAATAACTGCAGAGCTTTGAATCTGTCCAGAGCAAATCTTCTGCTGTGTCTACTGTTTAGTAAAGATTGAAAATGATCAGCTGGTTTGGTGGTAAAATACAGTTTCCAAGACTTGGTGCTATACTAATGTTATGTTGCCATCCTGAATCAAGGATCCTCTCCTTCAGTGATCTTTTTGCTTATTTATATTGGTTGTATTGACTCATTAGAGAAGTTATAGGCTGCTAGTTTTTCCCTCTAATGGATATTTACCAGGTGGATTGGAAGTTATTGCTGATGGGTCCTTGATGCTCTCTTTTCTTGAAGACATTACATTACCTACATTAGGTAACATCATCAGTGCTAATAAGGTGTGGTTTGCTCTCAATTTATCTTCTAGTGCAGGATGCATCACGCACCGTCCATGCCCAATTTAGCGAAGGGGAAAAAAGTCCCGATACGTCACGTGACACTGCCATGACGACATGAGTTTGACACCCCTGTTCTAGTGGATTGCTCTGTCAGTGTTGGTGGGAGTGGTCTTAGAGATTTACTGTTAGCTTGTTTTGCAATTCTTTGATTGATGTTAAACTTGGTATTAATCTATGCTCATCTGAATGTTGATTGCTGGTGTGGAGGTGTTTTGCTCTTATTGTTCCTTTTTTTTGGCTTGTTGATTGTCTCTTTTGCATGGTATGTAGATGTTTTTTATATCTATGTGTCTATTGATGGCCAATTTATCAGAATGCCAGGCATTTGACTTGCTCAATATTACTGCTGTTGATATACCAGTTATGACTTTCAGATCAGAATTTTTGTGGAACGATTGTAATTTATCATCAATTTTTCTTTTTCACAATATTTAGCAAAGGATCTAGGGCAGTGGTTCTCAACCTTCCTAATGCCCCGCCGCCGCAACCCCTCCCCGCACACGATGAGGTGACAAAGGGGGCGTGGCACCAAGATGGCAGGCTAGCGTGCGCTTAGGCGACCCCTGTGAAAGGGTCGTTCGACCCCCAAAGGGGTCGCGACCCACAGGTTGAGAACCGCTGATCTAGGGGCTCTTCAAATTCTTACAACAGATAATGACAGAATAACCATACCACCAGCATACAGAAGAACTGAAAAGTATGTATCAGCTAATTTTGGTGGGTGAAAATTGCCATTATAGAGGTGTTGTGTGACTGAGTTTATGTAAACATTAAAAAGTAATGGAGCAAGAATACAGCCTTGCTTTACTCCTTGTGCTATTGCAATTGTGTTGGTTAGTTGTCCTTGGGGACCACATCTTACCCTCATTGGTTGGTAGTGCTATAAAGTTTATATATTAGTAAAAGTAATTGTTTATCATTATTGGTAGATAGCAGCTTCTTCCACAATAATTCTCTTGATATGGAGTCAAATGCAGATTTGAGATCTAAAAAAACCTGCATAAAGAGAGCCTTTGGATCCAGAGGTGTATTTTTCCACTCAGTGCTGTAGGATTATTGCTTGGTCTATGGTAGTTTTTCTTGGTCTCAAGCCAGCCTGTTATTCAACTAGGATATTGTTTTCAATCCAATCCAATCATAAAACTTCTCAAATAGATTTTCGTAATTATATTCAAAAGACTGGGTGGTAGTTGACTGGATTTTTCCTTTGCCCTTTTTAATAGATTGGAACTATTGAGTGCTCCAATCTCTTGGGATATGAGTGGTATTATCAATAAAAGTGAAAGACGCTGCAACATTTTGGGTTTTAAAGCAGAACTGCCTGGCCTATCTGAATAATTAAGCACCTTGATATGCCTCCCCCTTCATTTAATAAATGAACAGTTACCAAATACTACTTTTGGAGTTCTGAACATTCAAAGAAAACCACTGAGATGGAAGCATCTGTTTTAACCACGAGTAGGTTGGCAATGCAACATTGCTGCCAGCCGCATCTTTATGTAATAAGCTGTTAAACCAATGGCAGTGTGCATAAATCACTGTGATGCCTGGAATACACAGTAATGATAGAACAAGAAAATATTTACTGGCTTCACTTGCGGTTCCTAGCACTGCAGCTTTGAAAAATAATCTCTAATAGCTAGAACTGTTAAAATGAAAAACAGAGATTACCAGGATATTTGTATAGGCTAAAGGCATATCTAGATGGCAGTTTTCTTGCAACACAGCACATAAATCAGGACTGGTAGTTATGTCCAAAGGAAAGATGAGCTTTTAAAAAGTAGAAAGGGTCTAGGACAGCTGTTTACAACAAGAGGGCATCAGAAAATGCTTCCATCTGCTAAAAAGTCAGAAACCAACTACATGTCTGACTCAATGTGCTGTTATACCTCACTGTTCTAGTGCCATTCACCTAGAAAATGCTGAATAATGAACCCAAACATTACATTTGATTGCTGAAATTCCAGGTCCCTGGTACTGGTCATGCTTAGCCATAAACATCATGTGTTGATTGAAATAGGAACATGGGTATTTGAGTGGCAGAAATTTTTAAGCAACTGTAGCAATAGCAATAGCACTTAGACTTATATACCGCTTCATAGTGCTTTACAGCCCTCTCTAAGCGGTTCACAGAGTCAGCATATTGCCCCCAACAATCTGGGTCCTCATTTTACCCACCTCAGAAGGATGGAAGGCTGAGTCAACCTTGAGCCGGTGAGATTTGAACCGCTGAACTGCAGCTAGCAGTCAGCTGAAGTAGCCTGCAGTGCTGCACTCTAACCACTGCGCCACCTCGGCTCCTAATACATGGTCAACTGTATTGACCATGTTTGAGTGAACAGACATATATTTATTTTTTTATTTATTTGTTTGTCAAACATGTACAAGATAGCAGGTATAGATATAAACATAAACATAATCAAAGTGAATACAGATAGATGAGGACAATAGGACAGTAGGACAGGGACGGTAGGCACACTGGTGCGCTTATGCACGCCCCTTACAGACCTCTTAGGAATGGGGTGAGGTCAACAGTAGACAGTCTAAGGTTAAAGTTTTTTGGGTTTGGGGAAGAAACCACAGAGTCAGGTAGTGAATTCCAGGCATTGATCACTCTGTTGCTGAAGTAGTATTTTCTGCAGTCGAGTTTGGAGCGGTTTACATTACATACACTACATATACACATTACATACAATACCTTTAAAA
>QLTV01000419.1:2804575-2827280 GCA_003457575.1 Thermophis baileyi
TCCCTTTAATGGTTGTGGGAAAGCCCCCGCCCTCAAGGACGCGTTGACTAAAGCCTGGAGCCAGGCTCGTGTCCCCTCCCTGCTGGCTGAAACCAGCCAGGAGGGGCGCGGGTCCAACAAACAAGTGGAGGAACTCATCGCTCCTACAGCCTTGTCCACTTCCTCAGGAGTCACAGGCTCAAATTCATCCCACACAATAGGACTAAGACCTGTCCCCATCATCTCGGTCGGAATTGCCCAATCAGAGGCCAGGTCGGTCCGAATCTGAGCGACTTTATCCATCAGAAACTGTACAAACTCCTCAGCTATACCCTGCAAGGGCTCCTCCACTCTCCCTCCATTAAGAAGAGAGCGGGTCACCCTAAATAGGGCAGCCGGGCGCGAATCAGCGGATGCAATAAGTGCGGAAAAATGCGAACATTTTGCCGCCCGTATTGCCACTAAATAAGTCCTAATAAAGGCTCTTAAAAGTGTTCGGTCAGATTTGGAGTTACTGGCCCTCCAGTGTCGCTCTAGACGTCTCTTCTGGCGTTTCATCTCCCGAAGCTCCCCGGTAAACCAGGGAGCCCTCCTGGATCCATCGCCATGGATGTGAACAGTTAACGGTGCACCGAAAGGACTATTTTATGATTTAATGGACTTTAACACACACGACCGCTAAGAAAACATTAGTAGTTTCACGAGTATTAAACAAGGTTTGTTTGTACGTTGCTTGTGTTGTTTTTCTTGGATCGGCAGCTGGGACAGAACACTTACATCCTGTCTGTCTTTCCTCCTCATGATGACATAATCAATGAGATGCCAGTGCTTGGAGCGTGGGTGCATCCAGGATGTCTTTTTGCGAGTGGGCAGGCGAAAGATGGTATTGGTGATGATCAGATCGTGAGCCGCACATGTCTTCAGTAGTAATAGGCCATTGCTGTTACTTTGCCAATTCCATTTTTTCCAATGACGCCATCCCAGGCAGAGTGATTGGATCCTACTCTCGCGTTGAAATCGCCAAGTAGAATCAGCCTGTCGGTGTGCTTCACGGATGAAAGTAGGGCATCGAGATCTTCATAAAACTTGTCCTTTACTTCATCCGGGTTCGTCATTGTGGGTGCGTAGGCACTGATCAGTGTGGCTTGCTTTCCTCTTGGTAGTGGGAGATGTAGTGTCATGAGTCGGTCATTGATGCCCTTGGGAAGGCTGGCAAGTTTGCGGACAAGATGATTTTTAACCGCAAAGCCAACTCCAGATTCATAGCATTCATTATTGCTGCGCCCACACCAGAATAATGTATAACTACCTCCTGTTTCTGTGAGCTGACCTTCGTTGGCTAGATGAGTTTCACACAGGGCCGCAATATTGATGTTAAATCTTGCGAGCTCTCTGGAGACCAGGGCTGTTCTTCTTTCTGGTCGATTTGCTAAGGGGTTGTCTTGAAGCATACGTACATTCCATGTGCCAATGGTGAGTGGTATCACCTTACATTTTCTTTAAAGTTTTGTTATTCGACCACATGAAATGGGATCCCCTCTAGCCGCAGTAAGCTGGACAGGGTTCTATGAAGCAACAATGTTTAGGGCACCTTTTCTAGCCCCTTCCTCTTACTACGGAGGTGAGGAGTGTGGTCCTAAAGAGGGCTGCTCAGTCACTCAGATGCCGAATTCAGCTGTTGCTTTGGTCAGCAAGAAGATGACCATTAGACCTGAGTCGCCTGTGTGCAGGTCCGTGGCTACAGCTCCCAGTGTATCCACACCTGCTGCTTCGTTGCTTGCCCACCGCCACAGGACTTTGAAGGTTCACAAGAATTGGGGGGATGTCAAGACTTGTGCGTGAATTGGATTAAAGTGAGGGAGAGGTGCGCATAGTCAGCCTCACTCTCTCTTCCCAGATTCCATCTTGCTCCAATAGCAGGACAAGGGTCGAGACAGTTGGAGATGGGCTGGGTGCAGTGGTTGACCAGGGCGTCTTTCGTGTCTTGCCGTGCTCTTAGCATACCACATCACTTGCAGAGACCGCCTTCATGACCGTTGTCCTATTCTAGTAGGTTTCATCCGCTCAGTCCGCCGGAATCTGTCTTCACATGCTCAGGATAGACAAGTCCCTATCTCACCGAAGGTCAATGACACAGCGACTACTCTCAACCTGGTTTGGCCAGCCTGTCGAAGCTGTTGCCCGGGGTGTGGCTGCTGCACATGCTACAGCTACTAGGAGCCACAGGTGAGAGCTGAGTGACAGGTGGGGACCAAAAGTGGACGAGCTGCCCTAAAAGCTGCCCTAAAACAAGCTGCCCTAGAAGGACATGACATGCCCCTACACCAGAGGTGCTACCCCTCCCTGAACACCCCATATACCCCGAACTGGGATAAAGATGCATGAAAACATGAATTAATTTATACCATATGATTAAATTTTTAACGTATATATACACTTACATGCATAGGAAGTTAAACTAATCCTAAATATACAACATTCAGTATATAAAGATTTTTGATAAAAAAATAACTCATAAAAGTATAATTATAACCTCTTAATAGGGGATTTGCCAGATATAAATACAACAGCAAGCATTTAAGCAGCTGAATTGCTGTGTTTTAACCTTTTCTGGTATTCAATGACACTCATTTGCTCTTCAGTTTATTCCAAACATCCCTGCTTGATGCAAACATTAGAACAAAATATTAACTCCAAACCACAGAAGAAAAACATAAACAAATTCTCAAGCATATACTAAAATAGAATCTGTTACTAGTATATTAAATGCACCATATTTAATAGTCATGTCCAATGTGAGACTAGCAACTTGGATAATCTATAGTAAATTTAACACATTTAGTGTACCCAAGAGTATATAATATATAGTTTTAAAATAAAAGTATAATATTAAAATAAAATGCAAAGTTTATATTATCAGTTATGGTGTTTGTTCAAATCTATGAAGCAGCCTTCTATTTCTCAGTTCAGTAAATTAATATTGCTATGGCAAATGCTTGGGCTTTCACTTTGCTATTACAAACATTTTTTTTACAAAATTAAAAAGTACTATTGGCTCAAAGGGCAGCCCCATCCTGTACTAATTTGTATAAAGTGACAACGTACACAAATAGATAGCAAAACAAAATTCAGATTTGTTAATTTGTAGTTAAGGGTGTAAAAAATTGGGGGGGGAAGAAATCAGGAATAATGTATTAATATCAAACAAGGGAGGAATTTTGAAAGACTTAAACAAGACCAATGTTTTGCAGTAGAATATGGACTCATGCTTGTGGCTTTGATAAGAGAGGCAGCAGAGAAGGTGACCTCTATAAAGAAAACCATGTAATGTGTAATAATGATTCTTGGGTAGGATTACAGATTGGCTAAATGTTCTTACTAGTAAGGGAAACTGTTGAACAGATGGAAAGTGGGGAAGTGATTTCCTTCTTATGCTCACTGCTTTCTCTTGAAACTCCTTCCCCCTCCAGCTGCTTTTCTTCTTAAAGATCAGACCAACATCTGGGGAGGAACTACAATATAGAACAGGTGTTTTTCAAACTTGCCAACTTAAAGATGTGTGGATGCCCATTCCCAGAATTCTCTGGGAGTCGAAGTCCACACATCTTCAAGCTTCCAGAATTGAGAAACTGATACAGAAAGACCAAACGTAGGAAAAGGAATAATTTTTCATTTAGCTATTTTACTTGAACTGGGCTGCAAGAAATCAGGACAATCACTAGATGTCAGCAAAAAAATATAGAAAATTCTTAGTGAAATTTAGATTGCGGGACCCAATATGAAAAAATTCCAAAATATAGCAGAACCAGGGGAAGGAACCCCTTAAGGGCCACAACAAGGTGGATTATGTGGAGCCTTGTAGTGTGTGCATTTCTCATCTAAAAGAATGAGTGATATTTCTTACGCCTTTATAAGATAAGATAATCTTTATTGTCATTTTTTCATTATAGCTTCTTTATTTGGGTTGCTCCTATTTACAAAGTTTTTTTTTAAATGAATTGTTTAATCTTGCAATATCCCGTAATGATGGGCTTTGTGACCAAAGAATGACTTTTATGTACACAGAACCACATGACTGGTGATTTATTTCTGAGAATTGGGACTTCCACCAAGGAAGCTGCTTTAAGGAGAAAAGTAGTGAATTAGGGCTATCAGATGAGCTGTAAAAATCAGGATGACCACTACCGGTACTTAACAGAAAATAAAAAAGCCCTTCCCCCAAAAAATTGCACCCCTAATTTGTTTTAATATTTACACTTTAATTTACAATATTTGCCCTGTTGATATGTTCACTGTTGGTGAAGCCAATTGGCAAAAATGATAATTGCCGGAAATAGATCTCTTCTGTAGTAAAACTACTGCTCTCATGCACTGGAAAGAGTCTGACAAGCATGTCTAGTTGTGAAAATGACTACAGTTTGAAGAAAAACAGGGTGCATCAATCACTCTATTACTTCCTGTGTATAGCAATTCTGGTAGCAGCTGGAAATACCAATTATATTAGAATGATGCAAAGATAACATTTCCAAACTAACATTGGGCAAATGTTTCTTTTCCATTACTGGGTCTTGATAAAATAATGGCAGATGTAATAAAGGATATCTGGATTGGTAACATTGCCAGAGCCATGAACTTTAGCACCTAGAACAAAAAGCATGCATTTTGCAGTGACTGCTTGGCTCTTGCTTGGAACCTCTTTCATTAATCAAAAAGGCCATCAACCTTTTCATAAGGCTTGTGTTCAGGATGGGAAAGGAAAGCCATTAATGCAACTCAGTTGCATGGCCTGACCTTTCTTTGCTTTTTGTCTTTTTCTGACTCTTGTTAGTTTTGACCATCTCTTTTGTTCCTCATTTTCCCAGGCAGACCTACTTGAATTAGCAGTATTTTGCCTCAGGGCAAAAATCTCCTATAAAAGAAGGAAAATTCACTTTGAGATCTTCTTTCTAGCCTTCAATAGCTGAAGCCACTCTGGGGAACTGCAGAGAAAGACAGACAGACCTGCTTTCACTTGCCAGCCTTTTGAGCATCTCAGAGAGAAACCTCTTTGAAGCCAGATCTTTCCCTTCCATGGACTGGACTTGAGTCTAGACAGTATGATGGTCAAGTAGGCAAAAGCCTATCGGGATCTTCCATGGAATTGGACCTGGAGTTATATAACCCCTCCATTATGCTCCTTGCTGAACTTTAAAGGCAGTGTAGTTGCCCTTGGTCTGTGAGGCAGTCCTGCTGAATTTGGTTTCACAGAATGGAGCAGCCTGCTAATTTCACCTGATCAGCTGGGTCCAGAAAAAGATTAAAGAAGTAGTATACTAATACCCATCCCTGTCTTTCCTTCTCTAAAAAAAACCCCCTTCTATTTTATTCTCCATTCCCAAGGAAAATATTCATGCAAAAGATTCTCTTCCCCCCCCCCAGCAATATGTGTATGTATGAATCCTATTTGTGTCTTTCCTACATGGCTATGGCAAGTAGCCCCAGCAGCTTTCTTTACTATGGCAGCTGTCACTATTTTTCTCTTTCTGCCTTCTCTTTCTGGGGCTGAACATTATGTAAAGTGAACAATTTCTTGACCCATCCACCCTCACTGTTCCCCTCCCTGCCACTTTCTGAACTGCTACTTCACCTTTCATTGAATTTCAATATTCTCTGGAGTTCATTGTCTTTCTCTAATGGAATGGAGCAATCTTCTACGGTCTCATAGCCTATTAAGTGTTTCTCATAGTCTTAAGTGCTAGCGTCAAATAGCCAACAGTAGGTCCTGATTGTGGTACAAATGCAATTAATAAATGTGCTAAACGCCTCCCCCAACTGCATTGTTGTATATACCACTAATCGCAATTATTTAACACAGTGGTTCTTAAACTGATTGACCCAATTACCCCTTTACTGGTCTTGAATAATGTCATTACCCTGACAAAAAAACCAACCCAAACTCTGTTGTTTTACACAAATGTCTTAGCAGCAGCCTTAAACTAGATTCTTGACTCACAAACAAGTAATTACAAATTGCTTCATTACCCCCAGGATATGCCCAAATTACCACCTTGGAGGTAATTACCCTCAGTTTAAGAACCACTGATTTAATACATTACATTGATTGGTTATTCGTTACAACTTCAATTTTGGACTTCTGAAATGCCTAAGCCTCTTGAATAATCTACAATGTTAAAACCTGACAGAACTGATGCTAAGGGAGGCTCCATTTCATAATATAGCCCAGTTTTATATTAGGGGAGGTAACATTCATGAAACTTCTAGAGGAAAGAAGGTGTATCAGTTTAAACCACAATAAACATTTCCAAAATTGTGCTCTAGGTCATAATCCCCAGATTGTATGACTACTGCCTGAACTCATTTGAGGGGTAAAAGGCCAGGGAAAGCTGGTCCCATTAATTTGCTTCAATGAATTCCATTTTTTCTATTATGCACATCACTAGGGGTCTTTTTATTATACACATCTTTCAGTCTTCAATTGGACAAAGCACTGGATCATCCATAAATCAAATATAATTTAATCATTCCTTTATACTCTAGGGGAAAACTCAGAGTAAAAGGTCAACCCCACACTGTTTTTGGTTCTGCAGAAAGATAGATCCTGGCTTTTGAATTCAGTATAGTGTATCCAATGCCACCTCTAAATAGCAAAGAAATGGCCATCTCTTTGAGGCCATAAAGCTTATATATAACAAGCATCTGGCTCAGAATCTATATTTACCTGAAGAAATAAACTCCAATATGGTCTATGTGCTAGGAAAAAGATAAAAGGCAAACCATTTCTTCTAAAATATTGAAGCAGTAACAAATTTACTAGTAAATGGTGTTCATAAAAGCTACATAGAAAGTTGATCGGCTGATTTTGCATCATGTATGTGGCAACTGATTATTGCTTCTAATAATTCCATTTATTCCATTTTTGGAAGTATAAGATGACTTTAAGAGCAGCTTTTTGTCTCGCAAGAAATGCTGGTGAAAAGGCTATTATAGAGAATAAAGACACTAAGTCTAAATTTCAGTTTTTCTCTGAGGGATTTTGTGACAAAACTACTATATTCCACACCAAATATTTAACCTATCCTGTATTCCTATTGTCTTTTTTTGTATATTTATTGGCATAGTAAACTCATGTTGGTATACAGTATTGCAAACACAAGTCCATATATAAGTGGTAGTAATCGCTATGGAGATTTCATGTGCAATTGTTTAAACAAAATGGACATAATTCTGACTGAATTCTAGTTTTATGCCACTGGTGAGGCACAGCAACCAGTTGGTCTTGACTGGGAGTGTTCTTAAAACAAGCATTTGATTGAAGTCATTGACCCAACAAGGGGATAGCATCTTAAAGTAATCAGAGAGGTCTGCTGTGGCCTAGAGGTGGAGCTCTTGCCTCACAATCAGGAGGTTGTGAGTTCGTAGGTAGAGGCAGATGTTAAGGGTCTCCTGCTTGGGCAGGGGGTTGGACTAGATGACCTGCAAGGTCCCTTCCAACTCTGTTAATCTGTTAGAATAACAGAATAACAGAGTTGGAAGGGACCTTGGAGGTCTTCTAATCCAACCCCCTGCTCAGATTGTCCAATCTGTTCTTAAAACCTTGGAGCACCCACAGCTTCTGGAGATAAGTTGTTCCACTGATTGTTCTAATTGTCAGGAAATTTCTCCTTAGTTCTAGGTTGGTTCTCTCCTTGATTAGTTTCCATCCATCCATTTTTGTTCTGTTTCTAGATGCTTTGGAGAATAGGTTGACCTCTTCTTTGTGGCAACCCATTAGATATTGGAACACTGCTATCATGTCAACCCTACTTGACCTTTCACTGATCTGGAAAACCTAGGCAAGGCCAGATCTGGTTATTACTTTAATAGAAGGCAACCAAAAATTGCCCAGGCTATGACTCCATGCTGGGATGTAAAACAATCTAGAGAAAGGAAATGGCAAAACACTTCTGTATAATCATCAAGAACATTTTTGTCTGTGTATAGTTTGTAGGAGTAATCAAGCACGACTGAAAGGAGAGTTCCATGTACTATTATCAGCTCCTGAAGTTATTTAAGCTTTTATACTTAGTCACTAATTAATAAGAGTTAAATTGTTGATTTTTTAATGTTGTTTTTTTGTTGATTTTCCTCATTGTCTTAAGAAAATGAATAGAAATATTTTAAATTGATACATGTGCATTCTTATCTGTACAGCCTGTTTGGTGAAGATTGGGTGAGATGTCTCAATACCCACCTGGTCTGCTACATATTCAGAAACTTGCTGATAAAAGTGAAAATCTCTTGACTGAATGCAAAATGAAAGATCACTGCCTGCTAAAATTTCCCTGTTCTTTGTGTATAATAATTAAAGTTACCTAAGTCAATAGTAACAACAACAATAATTCCAATAAAAGACAATATATAAAGCTGAGGGTTGAACTTAAAAGTTCTTGATGGTCTCTGAGCTTGGTTGTTTGCTTGCAGACATTTCATTAAGTAAGTAACTTCAATTGGAATGAGTGTGGACTTGGCTTGCCCTGCCAATTTTGGTGTGAATGTGGTGGGATATATGGAAACCTCATAAGCAGCCTAGAGTAACCTTGTAAGTAGCCCAAATTCTGTTCCTAGAAAGGTATTCCCAAGTACTAGCAAGAATACTGCTTGAGGAAGTTGAAGGGAAGATACTTTATTGGTGACCACTTGGCAGTAAGGAGACTGAAGGGTTGCTAAAGACTAGGTGGTGGCTCTAAGAAGAGATCAACAGGAGTATCTGGAACTGTGGAAGACAGGAAGTCATGGAGAGAAGGAAGCTTGGTATTGTTGGACTGGATTGAAAAAGTGGCAAGGATGGAAGATGAAAGGGTAGGGAAAAAAGGACTTTTTTTTTCCTTTCCCCATCCCATGAGTGCCAAGAAGCTACTATAGAAAAGGTTAGTGGGCAACAGCCAACTGGGCGCCAGAGCATCAGAGAGCAGCATCAGAAGCCGGTGCCAGAAAAGAGAAATCGTGCCAGAGACATATAGAGTGAGGTATACCAGAAGGTCATGTTACCAGTCCAAGACCTTGATACTGTCCATAATAGAATATAAGTGGATAAGGATCAAGTAAAGCTGAATGAATGGTAGACTAAGAGGTAGCCTAAGCTTTGGATATAGTAGAGATGATAACCAGAATTGAATAGAGTTATTTTCAGTAAAGAGAAAATAAGAATACAGCATCAAATACAAGTGTAAAATGAAGTTATTAAGATCAGCTGGGAATATAAAGACAAAGAACAGAATTGGCATATAAAGTGGAGAACTCAGAATTATTATCACAGAATGTAGTAGAACAAAATCAAGTTAAATAGAAAAGGATCTGTGCCTGGGATCTGCAATAAAATTAGGATCTAGGAATAAGCTCTGGTTAGATACTAGATAAGCTAGGATTGATGAAAGTGAGTTTACAGAAACAGGAAAAAATAAATGAAAGAGCATATCCTTCATTATTCAGTTAAGAAGGAAAGTTTCTCTTTCTGTTCTACTGTTAATTTTCTTCTCCTCCTTGTACAACCTTCAGTTCCAAAGGAAGAGAGCAGTGAGTACAATGAACTATGATGATACCAAAATTGCAACCCATTTATTATATGTTCTTGTTGATTTCATTCAAAAGAAAAAAGAAAAACGCAACAGGTATACAATGATATTATCAACTACATGCCATAATAACATCATGCATTATGATTATCTATTGTAAACACAGCATTTGTGTGCCGTGCTATCATTTCTCCCTCCATGGACACTCATCTTCCAAGGGGAAATGCATAATTTTTATTGGGCCATGGATCACTTTGATTGTCATGTACATGATAAAGAAAAGCACAGCCAGATCCAAAAGTGGGAAGAGCTGAAACCAATTTACTATCATTTATATTTAAATGTTAGTAAAATTACATTAATTGCATACAGTTGTTATCACAGTTGCATATGCCTCCAGCTCTCCAAGATTAAGATTTTCCCTCCCAATTCTGAGTAGAGATGTTAGGGAAGATTATAAAAGGTTTTCCATGCAAAACTAATCAACTCCTACTGATCTATAGAATTTCTTTTTTGTAAGATTATAAACAAGTTGAGCATATTTCTTAATTTCATGTCCTCCCTTGTAAAATGACTTGGCTGATACTTTGCACAATATTCTGGTTTTTTTTCTCCCTTTACTGATGTATCATGGTGAATTGAGAAAGGCCTGTGTCTACCCAAATGTTCCTTTTTACATAATTCTTAAGGGTGTGTGTGTGTGAGGCCCTGGGTACTGTGAACCTTGATGCCTTTCCTGTCTGTAGTCGTTTTCTTGAGGCTTGTTTCTCTAAGAGATAGAGATGGCAATACACCAGGTTGAGGTGGACAGATTTCTGGCTTTCAGGGACAACTTTATCACTTGAATACTGAAAACCACTCACTAGGCTCAGAGGCAAATGGCTCATGTTTAGAAATAAATAATTCTGAACATAGGAATTGGACCTGAGAACTAGAAATGTAATCAGCTTGCATTCCTTCTACCAATAGTGAATTTCATTTCAGTTGCACATGTGAGAATGGGAGGAAGATTGTGTTGGTGTTGCTGCTAATCAATTGGGAGAGTGAAATCCTTAATGATAGATGCAAGCATCTACCAATAGAGACCATAATCTCTTGTTTTATATTAAGCTGCATAAATCATGGAAAAAACTAATTCCTAAGGTGATCGCCCTTAAGGCTTCCTTTTGCTAAGGGAAGCAATCAATGTCCATTTCATTAATAATAATACCCTGTGTTCATGTTGCCCAAGATATTTATTGTCAAGGAGTAAAAGCTTGAGCTAATTTGCTAAGTTAATTAGTGCTGTACTGCAAAGCACAGACTATGAAGGAAAAGACATGCATCTGAGAGAGGGGGAAAATAGATGGAGAGAGTGAAAGATGGAAAGCCTATAAAATGTGAACTGGTTGTCCTCTCTTATTTATGTGTGACATAGGAGCAAATGTTGCAGCGAGATCTGGAGTCACATTCTCTCACTTCCCCTTTTCCATCAAAGGAGAGGACATTCCTGTTGAAAGCCTAGAAGAATTCTCCCTCCCTTCTATACTAACTAAGGTACAAACTACCAAAATCCCGGGCTAACTGCTGTATGTATAAGTGCCGGAGCTTAAAATAGATTGGAAGTCTCCTTGGCGATGTCTTTCTCGTTCTCTATTCTTGTCTATATGAGAGAGGGCTTCTGCATAGCAAGTAAAGAAATCTGACATACATTCGAAGGCATTATAATTTCAATTTAGCACACCATTTGAGGAACTGAGGTCCAATAAACCCAAATATTTATTAAACCTGAATTATTTTCTCTCCTTTCCCAGAAATCAATGATTGCTCTTATGAAAACAGACCTCTATGGGATGCTATTCTTAAAGAAAGCTTTAGGGACTTTTTTTCCTCTCCTGTTTCCTGTCAGCAAGAAACATTGTTGGAGCAGGAGCCAGGGTATTAGAAAGGAATCAACCCCACCGCTGCATATATCCACCTATCTGATCAATCTTCCCCTCACCATCCCACCGCTAACACCAACTGCCACCCCAGTGTAACATCCATCTACCTGCCTGATCTTCTAAATGCCTTCCCTCACTTAAGTGGAATTCAACTTCAATTCAAACATGAAGGACACAGAAGAATTCCCATGTTTTAGGACCACTGTTCAATCTGCTTCCTTAAATAACAGTTCTGATATTTTGAGGTGTTGCCCGTATGAAAGTTTGACTGCTGGATCCAGAATCTAGCGTGGCATGATGGCTCAGCGATTAAAGACGCTGAACTTGTCGTCTTGAAAGCCAACAGCCTGGGTGTGAGACCTAAGTGCCATGTGACAGGATGAGCTCCTCTTACTCGCCTCAGCTCCTGCCAATCTAGAAGTTCGAAAACATGGAAATGCAAGTAGATAAATAGGTACTGCTTTGGTGGGAAGGTTACTGCATTCCATACTTTCATGCTGGCTACATGATGACAGAAGCATATCTGGAACAACCTTGGCTGAGAATCGGAGATTCTGAGTTAGGCATGACTGGACAGAGGAAATCTTCAAACTTTAATTCAAAATCTGTTAAACCGAAGACATTTAAAGGAAATATTTACTGTATATAACTATATTACTTTTGTACATATTTCAGAACCATGCTAAGGTACTGAGCCAATGACTAGGAATTTTTCCCCTTAGCAAAACATTCCTTCATTTCTTTGTTGCTTTCCATAACAAAATAAGAATGACAGTTTCCTCTATCTTTACTGACAATATAAGAAGCAGTATGATACAGTTTTGGACGTTTAAACAGAGAAAATAAGTTTAAAGAATCTATTTTCTTTTAAACTCAACTACCCAAAATGAACAAAATAGGTAAACAAAATCCTTCCCACAATAGCCACAGTCTCTGCAGCAGTAGAAGTCAGAAATCACAAACAAACAAATAAAAAATAGAAATATATTCAAAACAAATAAAATGGAGCTACGGATTGAAAAGGTCTTTGTCCCTACCTTAACAGAGATGTGACCAAATAGAAGAAACATTGTGTCAGCAGAAAGATATACTAAACGACAACTTAACATTTTGACTTTCCATCTATGTATAGTGGTAGAATCCAATCTTGAAGAAGTTCCTAAAATTTTAAAAGTACTGAGCATCTAAAAGCAGACAAATGCTTATTATCCACTTGCATCATCAGGCTAGCAAGAGAAACTATAGTTCTAGGCTATTAAGAAGTCAATAGTTTGGCAATGCTATTATATAATAGTAATTTTTGCAGCAACCATGTAGCTTATTGGTCACCTATTAGTAGTGAACGTAGAATATATAAGAGGATTACTGTAGTGAATTCATTATAATGAAAAATAGCTCTTAAGTTATGATGGAGAATAGCTCATGTGAGGGCTGAAGCTGCCAGTTTGATGAGTACATTAATATAGCAGGCTTTTTTTTAAAAAAAGAAAAGAATTGCATGGGTATATCACTTCACTGTGGGAAAATATTTGGGTTTTGCATTAATGTATTCATTCATAGCATCTATTTCATTGTTCTAAGGTGCTAAAATCATGAGACTCTAGGGAACAGATCACCCACACAAGCATTCTTGTGGCATATGGTTATGTGTGCATAAACAAATTCCACAGAAAGTGGGGGGGGGAGAAACACAATATCCAATTAGGAAAAGCATATTCAATACCATGCCATAACAAGCAAGCAATTGCCATAGGATATATCTAACAGAAGAGCCAGTGTGCTGTAGCAGTTGAGGCATCAGGCTAGAAATTGGGGGACCATGAGTTCTAGTCCCGCTCTAGGCACAAGCCAACTGGGTGATTTTGGGCCAGTTTAAACCACTTCTGAAAAACTTTGCCAAGAAAACTCTAGGAAATTGTCTAGGCAGTCTCCAGGAATTGGATACAACTGAATAGAAGAAAAAAGAATTCTAACACACTTTGAATAGTTATAGAAAATATTTCCCTAAAATATTTTAGGGAAATAAAACATTGACAATCTCCACCGTTTGTTGCAGAATTCAGAGACCTGCCAGTCATGTCTGCCTGTTTTAATATCAAATGAACAATGAACTTGCCAGGATGAGATATAATCCATTCCCATATCAGAAGAGTGTCAGGGATGCCAATCGGTTATCTACTTCCTTTGGCTAATTCTAAATTGACAATTACACCAAACAGTGGAAAATAATTAGGACAAACTCCCCCCACCCCACACCCCCATTATGTCCACATTTAATTATTGTTCAATGTGTAAGCCCATCACTTTTTCCCATGGAGGATTGGTGTTAGCAACTAGTTGAAGCAGAAGTATTTCTATTTTCTTTACATCTTCCTTTTCTTTTCTTACTAGGATCAAACATAGTTTTCTTTGAGTATGGAGACAGAAAACTCTTTTGAATCCTAGTGAGAAATGATGGTTCTGTGGTGATATTATTTCATGATGTAGTAGAGTTGTCCTGTGTTCTAGCTGACAGCATACAACACGCCCTCCCATTGCTGCTACAGTCATTTTTTTTCCCCTTTCATAATAAACTGTCCTTCCTCTCCCAATTCTCAAGGTTCAATTAGGATAGGTCAGGGTATGTTTTCTGGATCATGAGTTGCCACAGTTTATATTGTGAGCCAAAAATTATGAGACTTGGCAAATCTCTAAAATGAATAAACTCTGTGAAGTAGTGTAGAATTAGCAGAGCTTATTTACATTACATACAGTAATGGAACAATGTCAGCTACAGAAATGTTTTTTAAAACTTAAAACTGTCAAAATTAGTGTGATAAATATGAATATTAGCATGATTAATATTCATTATTGGGTGAATATGGATGTATCATAGTTGGGTGTTTTCTTATTTTTTGAAGTACAGTCTAGAATAAAAGAGGGAGGGAGGGAGAGAGAGAGAGAGAGGAGAGAACAGTTATAAAAATAGCTTTTTACCTTTTAAAAAGGTAAAAAAAGTCATTTACCTTTCACTGGGGTGCAGTATAGCTTACTTAAAAAGGCTTTTAATTCTCTCATATTTCAAGAGATCAAACATACCTTTGCCTCAGGCTTTGCTTCATCTGTGCGGTAAAAGCAAACTTTTCTTTTTCTCCCCCCCCCCCCGCCCCAAGGCAGTAGTAACTTAAAGGCTTTCTGAAATGCTCTTTGTAAGAGTTTGACAAGTCTTGAAAAACAAGGAAGGAACTGCAATTCCAATATATTACATTGGAGGGCGAATCTCTCAAATCCGGGACTTTAAGCAGTCAGCTGCATTCTTGCATTTTTCTTTGTGAGGGTTTTTCAATTGTTCTTTTATAATAAATGCAGTGATAATTCCAGCAATTTATTTCCCATTGCCCTTCTTTGGCTTGCCAATCCTGGATTGTTTCATCAATATGGAATAAAAGTTTGGCAGGTTTACCTTGCAACTTTTTGATGACGAGGCAGAACAATTGCT
The DNA here is from genome assembly GCA_003457575.1 of Thermophis baileyi. Taxonomy (NCBI): domain Eukaryota; kingdom Metazoa; phylum Chordata; class Lepidosauria; order Squamata; family Dipsadidae; genus Thermophis; species Thermophis baileyi. The sequence continues at coordinate 2,819,506 of QLTV01000419.1, forward strand.
TGGTTTCTGTTCTTAGTTTTGCCTTCTTTCTGGTATTTAAAGAACATCTGTTCCTGCTCATACATTTCTTCAACAAATGAAGGGGAACAAAGCTGTGAAGGAAAGATAAGCAGAAAAGTCCACACATCTTGGAGGGGGTGTCTTCTATGATATTTACATTTATGTAGCTCCTTGGAACAAGTCAGTATAAGAGGAGAAGGATCTGGAAGAATAGATTTGGTTCTTGCTGCATTATGAGACACTTACTTTCTAGCTTTAACAACTACAGCATTATGCAGTTTGTACATTGCTTGCTTGGTTCTCCTAAACAAACACCAACTCAAAGATACAGTTTATTGAATTAGAATCCAGTGAAAAACCATGTCTATGGAGTGCCCTGGTAATAAACAACTTGTGCGTAGTTATTCTGTACCACGAGATTTATACCAGAGGAAAATGGGAATTCTTATTAATTTATGTATTGAGATTGAGATATACATACACTCAACAGAATAGAGTATAAAATATATTTTATTATACCACTGAATCATCTCATTCAATTGGATAATTGGCAAATGAATGACTATTGAGTTTCAGGCCTAGTCCCAAAGTTGCCAATTCGGTAATAAGAATTCTATTCCAGTTTTTTAAAGCATTATACTTATTTGATATCTTGTGCATCCCAGATTGCTAGGGTCATCTGAGGTGGTGCATCATTAGCATGGGCATTCCATTTGATGCAGTATTTTATCTGTCCCATTCAACTGAACCTATTTCTTGTTTTGTTTTTATTTTTACTGCTATCTTGCCCGTGCAGAAAAGCAGAAAATAACTTCCACAAATCCCTTCTAGAATAATTAACATACTTCTTAGTGCCAACCGTATTGGCTAGCCAAAGGGCTTCTGATGGAATTAGAAGAGCCCAGCACAATGCAATCCTCACATCTGCTGTGCTGATCACTGCCAAAAATGCAGTGATTTGTTTGCTGCCAGTGAGTTCTTTTGACAGAGTTCCAGCTTCTTTCTGAAGTATCTGATATACTGCTGGGCTTTGGGAATTTTTCAGCGATGTTCTGAGGAAGAGTGAAGTAGGGAGAAATCATATGTGTAGAGTGAAGTAAGGAGACAAAGAACACAAAATATTGTATCTATCTGAGATACTGTCCTGTAATTGCCCTTAGAATGGTTAAGGATCCTGCTTTGTAAAGGCAACTGTTTGAAAGACTGGGCACTCCAACAGCTAAAGATAAGACCTACAAATTGGGAAAGTAGAGGCTGCCCATCAACTCTTAAGCGTGCGCAGATGTCACCTGCTCACAATCTTCTCTCACTATGGTGAGATGAATTTCAATTTAAATGAAGGCAAAGATTCCCCAAAATTTGTCTCTTTAAATTAGCATTTGCAAGCATTGTTTGTATTTTTTCTACCTATATAGAAAATGTAGCCTAACTTCACCTAAGTTTAGTAGCCTCTAAATAAAATGATAGATTCATTTAGTTTGAACAATCTGACATGCCATGTAGTTCACTGCTAATCTGAGACGAGACCAAGTATCTGATTTTGGCTTGATGTATCAATCAAGGAAGCTTACTAGTGCTCCAGCTACTATCTTTGCCCAGCCTGGCTTATGGGATTCTTATGGGACGTTGGTAGATGGAATGTTGTGCATGCATAAACGAGCAAAAAAGTTGTCAACCAATCAATGTGCACTTGCTGACCAGGGAGCATCCTGGTTCTTGCGCACTGAGCTGCAGTGGCGCAGTGGTTAGAGTGCAGTACTGCAAGCTACTTCTGCTGATCACCAGCTGCCAGCAGTTTGGCAGATCGAATCTCACCAGGCTCAAGGTTGACTCAGCCTTCCATCCTTCTGAGGTGGGTAAAATGAGGACCCAGATTGTTGGGGGCAATATGCTGACTCTGTAAACCGCTTAGAGAGGGCTGTAAAGCACTGTGAAGCGGTATATAAGTCTAAGTGCTATTGCTATTCTTCACATCTGTTCCTGAAAATGAAGTCCTTCTTCTGCTTTACAAAAATAAAAGAGAATATGTTGCTATGACAGTACCCCAGAAAGTGATAATATCACAGGATAATATCACAAGTTGTCCCTTTTAGGACAAGGCACAAATATGTTGCTCTTCCTGCTGCAATACTGTATATGCTGCTTTGAAACTGCATTGAAACTGGATGCAGCATCTCTTGCAGAAGCAGACATCCATAATCTGCAAGCCCCCAATTACAATACCATATGAACGAAGGGAGGCTCCTCTCATCTGGAAGGCTTATACCTCGTTTATCCAAATCAGAATATTGACAAACTCTACAGGGGTGAAATGCTCCTGGTTTGGGTGTGCCTGCCGGTCGTCAAAGAGCCAGTAGCGACGGCAGCGCTAGGCTTCGCCCACCCGCCCGAACGCCACCATTTGGGTTCTTTTACCCTCTGCGCATGCGCAGAATGCTTTGCTACTGGCTCTCCGACGACCGGCAGGCACGCCCGAACCGGGAGCATTTCACCCCTGCTTTGCTACCACTATTAATTCTGTACTCTTGATTCTGGAAGGGTCAGATAGTATTTTTCAGGGGCCAGTTTTGGGATTTGTCACTATGGGGTCCTTGGTACTCTGGGAGGTTGGTTGATTGTGGGTTGTTTTTTTTGCAGATGTTTCACTACCAAACTAGGTAACATCATTGCTGATGATGTTACTGGGTTGGTAATGAAATGTCTACAAGAAAACAACCAAGCTCAGACAGCAACAAGGACTCTACAGTTCAACCCTAACCTACAAATTTCTCTGCTATCTTTTTCATCTCTGATTCTCGATCTTCCTCTAAAACAAATTTCCTTTGAAATCCAGATTCATCTTTTCCTTTTCTTTCTTTGCTGTTTGATCCATGACTGGGTGTTTTAGGTATTCACAGCCTACCGCTCCAAGGTTGATGAAATATGACAATAATTAATTTCTGGTCTGCTTAATAAACTTTCTGTCTTTGGTGCAACTGTGTGATCTTTTTGGGTTTTAGGCCAGTTTCTTCTACCCAGCAAGATTTATTACAAACTCTTTCCCTGGAGCTTGCAGTCCTATGTAGGACTTTTATTTGAAATGAAAGAATTGGGACAAAGTGTTTCATTTCATGAAATGTCATGCCAGGTGAAACTTTTTCATGTCTTCTTTAAAGGACACATTTTAAAACATCTCTGAAGACATGTGCTTTTTTGCTCTCACTGAATCAGGCCCTGAAATACACAACTCATTTGAACAAAGCTTTGAATTGCTCTGTTCTGGTGTCTGATATTTTTTTTCCCCTGTATGCTCATTGTTCTTCCTCAAATGATCATCTTTCTAGGTAGGCATAAGCTAGAAAGAACCTGGAAAAAGGAGTGCACTGACAAGGAGAGGAATAATTAAAGAATGATATAAGGCTCACTGATGAGAAATTCAATTTAGAGAGTACTAAATACTAATATTAAATGCTTACACATTTTCATTATTCTCCAAACCAATTCAAGCTGCTGGTTATGCTGATTAGTCCTCAGCACAAGAGCCTTAAACAGCAAAAAGATGGGAGAAAACTTTGAGCCTTATTAACTACAGACAAAGAACAAAAGGTGCTAAAGCTAATAAAAGCTGGACCCCAGAGCAATGTTCCCTCTAAGCTGCGCGGCTGCGCACGTGACAGGAAATCGCCATGCGGCAGTTTCCAACTGCTGCACAGTGATTTTCAATGTCAGAGGGAACATTGCTGAGCGGCCGCACACCTGACAGGAAATCGCCATGCGGCAGTTTCCAACTGCCGCGCAGCGATTTTCAATGTCAGAGGGAACATTGCCCCAGAGCCATTGTAGGTCCAAAGCAGTTGGCCTGCTTCTGCACATGAAGGGTGGACTCAAGGGTGGACTTTATTCCTAAATATTCTTCCATCGTATTTCTAGAATCTGAATTCTGATGAATCCAAATGCTTGTACTTTCTAAAAACATTCCCTATGGTTATGCTGCCAGAACTGTGGGTACATTCTGAATATATCTTTCCTCTTTAACTATGATAGGGTATTTTCCTCTTTTTTGGCTACAGAATAAATCTGCAGTTATGCCTGAAAAATATAGTAATCAACAATCAAATTACATATTCTTTTCTAAAACATTTGGGAGGTGACAACATCAGCCAGAAAGAGCATTCTTTTTCGTGGAGTCCTTAGTATTCTCTGAACTTGTTTGTTTGCTTGCAGATGTTTCATTAACTGGTTAGGTAACCTCATCAGTACTAGTGAGTATGGATTCTCTCCCCCCACCACCACTTATATACAGAAGCTTGCCCTGCTGGTGTTGATAGGGTAAGGTTTTCTTCTTGGTAGTTCCTTGATTAGAACATTGTTTTCTGCTTAATTGCTTTCCTAATGTTAATCCCTGCTTATTTGGGTGTTGGCTACTGGAGAGGACATGTTTTGGGCTTTTTTGTTTTCTTATTTCTTTCTTAGCTTTTTGTTGTCTCTTTTGAATGGTGTGTAAATATGATTTATTTATTTTTATGTCTATTGATGGCTAATTTGTCTGAATGCCAAGCTTCCAGGAATTCTCTTGCGTTTTTGGATTTGGCTTAGTCTAAGATACTCACTGTTTCCCAATAGAGACTGTAGCTGAGTCTGTCCATGTGTTATGAGCAGCAACCGTTTCTTTTTTTTTGCTGTGCTAGTCCACTGCAATTCAAGCTTTTGTTTGGTAGCAGCATAGGCCGTGACATCAGAGCTTCCAAGATGAAGAATACAATGCTTTGAGCGATTATAATCCTCTGTCCCTTGTTAGGAAGAAAGTTCCTTGAACTCGGTGAAGGACCTTTGGGATTGCAATATTATTTTCATACCTGATAATTGTAAATCTTTTATATTTTATTTGTGTGTACCTATTATAATAGTTCATGAAAAAGATGACAGGCATGTTCAGAACAAAGAAGGATTATAACACAAGAATTCTAATTAATGCAGGTTTTTAGTTCACATTACAAATGTGGCAAGGGAATTGGGAGAGTCAAGGAGGAAGAGAGACTGCTGGTTAACTGCGAACTGCTGGCTTTCCCGAGTTCTGCTGTTTTCCTGAGTGCTGTTTGATTGCCTATTGTATATGAGTAGAACACGGCTCTTTCTGACCTACCTGAGGCAGCTCAAGAGGATATACAAGGAGCATGGTTTTCAGAGAGCATGCTCAGATGAATGAGTGATCAGGAAAAGCAAAAAGGAGTTTGGTGGCGGGTGTACTTTTTTCTCTTTCAACTGAATATAGATCAGGACCAGGAAAAAAGAACACAAAGGGATAAACAGGAGGCCAGATGGAGCAAAAAGCTACAACAGAGAGGCTACAGGTGGTTGTCACTCAAAACTTCAAATGTGTCTATGCTAATGCACAAAGTAAGCGAAAATAAGTAGTAGGGAGAGCTATAGATCCTAATTCAGGAAAACAAATCGGATGGGATAGGCATTGAAATTGGTGGTATGATGGATGATACTCATGAATGGCACATACCATGGAAGGAAAATATTTGTTTAAAAAGATGGGAGCACAGCATTATACATGAAGAATGGAAAAAATACATTCAGACACAGCACTTGTCCAGAAATTCAGGAATAGGAACATGGAAATCCTGTTGAAAATGTCTGGGTAAGAATAAAAGAGAAAGAAACGAATGTGATAATATTCTGAGCCTTTTCTACAGACTGCCTAGTCAATAGAATGTATAGATGAGGGCTTTCTGTTTTAGATGACTAGTGTTTTCCAAATAAGAATGTGATGGTGATTATGAGCCATGGTGGCGCAGTGGTTAGAATGCAATACTGCAAGCTAACTCACTGCTCACTCCAGGAGTTTGATTCTGAGCGGCTCAAGGTTGATTCAGCCTTCCATCCTTCCGAGGTTGGCAAAATGAGGACCCAGATTGTTGGGGGCAATATGCTGACTCTGTAAACCGCTTAGAGAGGGCTGTAAACGGGTGGGTTCCTCCCGATTTGGACCAGTTCTCCCGAACCGGTAGCGGCCCGCTGGTGATGTCACGATGATGTCACCGAACCGGATCGGTCGGTGCCGGTCCATAGGGGCTGCCATCTTTTTTTAATTTTTTTTTGAAATTTTTTTTTGAATTTTTTAAAAAATTTTTTCCTTCTGAGCATGCACAGAAGCCGACTTCTGGCGCTATGCATGCAGTCGCCATCTTTTTTTCGGCTTTGGGGTGGGTTTTTTTTGGATTTTTTGTTACTGCACATGCACGTGCGCGCGAAGCGAACGCATGCCCACGAGGCGCGGGAGGGAGCGAACCGACAGCGAGGTAAGTTGGAACCTACCCCTGGCTGTAAAGCACTATGAAACGGTATACAAGCAGAGGTGGGTTTCAGCAGGTTCTGACCAGTTCTGGAGAACCGGTAGCGGAAATTTTGAGTAGTTCGGAGAACCAGTAAATACCACCTCTGACTGGCCCCGCCCCCATCTATTCTCTGCCTCCCGAGTCCCAGCTGATCTGGAGGAAATGGGGATTTTGCAGTAACCTTCTCCTGGAGTGGGGAGGGAATTGAGATTTTACAGTATCCTTCCCCTGGAGTGGGGAGGAAATGGAGATTTTACAGTATCCTTCCCCTGCCATGCCCACCAAGCCACGCCATGCCCACCAAGCCACACCATGCTCACCAAGCCACGCCCACAGAACCGGTAGTAAAAAAAATTGAAACCCACCACTGTATACAAGTCTAAGTGCTTGCTACTGCTATTATGGGAGATTGCCATTATCCTGACTTTTGCTGTGAATTGAATTCTATTGAGAGTCAGAGTTCTAACATATGGTTGTCCTCTTTTGCTAACCATTCATTTGTCAGCAGGTGGGAAAAAGAACAAGAGAGTCTGTTATAGCAATAGCAATAGCACTTAGACTTATATACCGCTTTACAGTGCTTTACAGCACTCTCTAAGCGGTTCACAGAGTCAGCATATTGCCCCCAACAATCTGGGTCCTCATTTTACCCACCTCAGAAGGATGGAAGGCTGAGTCAACCTTGAGCCGGTGAGATTTGAACCGCTGAACTGCTGAACAGTCAGCTGAAGTAGCCTGCAGTACTGCACTCTAACCACTGCGCCACCTCGGCTCTTCACCAACAGTGAGAAATTGGTTAAAGAAGGGAAGCTGACTGGATCCTTGGAAGAAAGTAAGTACATTATTCTTCAACTTGTGATATTCACAGGTGGAGGAGCTGAAAATAATAGTAACTTAGTAGATCTGAAGAATTACATGGACAAGCAAAGCCTTGATGAAGTCTCAAATGGAATTCTCTTTAATAAATTAGTCTGTGCTAGATGATGCTACCGTAGTGTTAGGAATGCTCATTACCAGTAACCATTCCCAAAACATGCTTGTTACCACATCACTACAGATTAGAGGGAAGTATTGTGTGGCATGCCATGGCGCTCTAATCTGGGCCTCATGTTTTTCAAATTAAAGAAGTTAAAGTGATTATTTATAAGTTTGATACAAAGTTGGGAGCATGGATAATACTTTAGAGAACTGAAAGAAGATATAAACAGCTAGATGGACCTGAGCAGTGGGTTATATATATACAAAACATGCTTGTTACCACATCACTACAGATTAGAGGGAAGTATTGTGTGGCATGCCATGGCGCTCTAATCTGGGCCTCATGTTTTTCAAATTAAAGAAGTTAAAGTGATTATTTATAAGTTTGATACAAAGTTGGGAGCATGGATAATACTTTAGAGAACTGAAAGAAGATATAAACAGCTAGATGGACCTGAGCAGTGGGTTATATAT